>JACXGM010009272.1:12702-27896 GCA_016801145.1 Umbra pygmaea
CAGCACTCAGGGCTCAGGTACCCTTCTACACACTGTTTATCATGATGTGGGGCCAGCGCTATTCAAGATGGCAGCCACTACCCCCTTGCTTAACCCATACAGAAATCTAATAAATAGCCATACATATGAAAAATCTTAACATATATGTGAAAATATATTACTATATATATATGTTAATTACATATTTAACTACAGAAATCTAATATATGACCATACATATGAAAAATCTTAACATATATTTGAAAATATATTACCATGTATATGTTAATTACATTTCCACCTTATATGCCAATATCTGACATAATTATACATAGGCCTACATATATGGCCATATTCTGAATGTCCATATGGGATACATTTAAAAAAGATTTTACCAAATATTTATTTGACATACCCCTACCTATCATCACATATACAGTACTGTATATAACATCAATATCTCATACATAAGCATTCATTCTTGTTTAAATTTGTAGACAAATTTTGCCGCCAGTCTTGCCGCCAGTCTTGGCCAGGACTCCCTGTGAGAAGAGTTATTGTAACTCAATGGGACCTTCCTGGTTAAATAAAGGTTAAATAAATAAAATAAAAAAAATAAAAAATTGTTAACTTACATAAGGCAAGAATAAATTTACCTGTATTTCTATATTATTTATTTATGTAATTTCATATGTACATTTACAGATATTATACATTACATCACTTATACTCTGTTAACTATAGGTAAATGCAGATATTGATGTCCAATGTGTAAATGTATGCCACATATATAATTAAAAAACAATTTTCAAATATTTCGACATATGTACATAGATCTGATAATGTTTCCACAATATATGCCGATATATTCATATATTTACAGTGCCTTGCGAAAGTATTCGGCCCCCTTGAACATTTCAACCTTTTGCCACATTTCAGACTTCAAACATAAAGATATAAAACTGAATTTTTTTGTGAAGAAGCAAAAACAAGTGGGACACAATCATGAAGTGGAAAGAAATTGATTGGATATTTCAAACTTTTTTAACGAATAAAAAACTGACAAATTGGGCGAGCAAAATTATTCAGCCCCTTTTTGTTTAGTGCAGCAAACTCTCTCCAGAAGTTCAGTGAGGATCTCTGAATGATCCAATGTTGACCTAAATGACTAATGATGATAAATAGAATCCACCTGTGTGTAATCAAGTCTGCGTATAAATGCACCTGCTCTGTGATAGTCTCAGAGGTCCGTTGAAAGCACAGAGAGCATCATGAAGAACAAGGAACACACCAGGCAGGTCCGAGATACTTTTGTGGAGAAGTTTAAAGCCGGATTTGGATACAGAAAGATTTCCCAACTTTTAAACATCCCAAGGAGCACTGTGCAAGCGTTAATATTGAAATGGAAGGAGTATCAGACCAGTGCAAATCTACCAAGACCCGGCCGTCCCTCTAAACTTTCAGCTCATACAAGGAAAATGAAAGGACTGATCAGAGATGCCGCCAAGAGTCCCATGCTCACTCTGGATGAACTGCAGAGATCTACAGCTGAGGTGGGCGAGTCTGTCCATAGGACAACAATCAGTCATATACTGCACAAATCTGGCCTTTATGGAAGAGTGGCAAGAAGAAAGTCATTTCTGAAAGATATCCATAAAAAGTGTTGTTTACTGGGAGACACACCAAACATGTGGAAGAAGGTGCTCTGGTCAGATGAAACCAAAATCGAATGTTTTGGCAACAATGCAAAATGTTATGTTTGGCATAAAAGCAACACAGCTCATCACCCTGAACACACCATCCCCACTGTCAAACATGGTGGTGGTAGCATCATGGTTTGGGCCTGCTTTTCTTCAGCAGGGACAGGGAAGATGGCTAAAATTGATGGGAAGATGGATGGAGCCAAATACAGGCCCATTCTGGAAGAACGTGATGGAGTCTGCAAAAGACCTGAGACTGGGACAGAGATTTGTCTTCCAACAAGACAATGATCCAAAACATAAAGAGAAATCTACATTGGAATGGTTCACAAATAAACATATCCAGGTGTTAGAATGGCCAAGTCAAAGTCCAGACCTGATTCCAATGGAGAATCTGTGGAAAGAACTGAAAACTGCTGTTCACAAACGCTCTCCATCCAACCTCACTGAGCTCGAGCTGTTTTGCAAGGAGGAATGGGCAACAATTTCTCTCGATGTGCAAAACTGATAGGGACATACCTTAAGCGACTTACAGCTGTAATCGCAGCAAAAGGTGGCGCTACAAAGTATTAACTTAAGGGGGCTGAATAATTCTGCACGCCCAATTTCTCAGTTTTTTATTTGTTAAAAAAGTTTGAAATATCCAATAAATTTCGTTCCACTTCAT
Organism: Umbra pygmaea; assembly: GCA_016801145.1. Taxonomy (NCBI): domain Eukaryota; kingdom Metazoa; phylum Chordata; class Actinopteri; order Esociformes; family Umbridae; genus Umbra; species Umbra pygmaea. The sequence continues at coordinate 15,049 of JACXGM010009272.1, forward strand.
GATTGTGTCCCACTTGTTGTTGATTCTTCAAACAAAATTACAGTTTCATATCTTTATGTTTGAAGCCTGAAATGTGGCAAAAGTTCATAAAGTTCAAGGGGGCCGAATTCTTTCGCAAGGCACTCTATATATGGCCATATATTTCCTTAAACCAGTCCTTGACCTAGACCCTTTTGACCCTTCTTGACCCTTTCAAATTTCAGGCCTATTTCCGAACTGGCATTTTAATCTAAAGTCCTGGAGAACATGGTAGCAACAGAACTTTACTCACACTCACACCTTAGCGCTAAGCAACTTGAGACTTTCCAGTCTGGCTTCAGGTTAATGCACAGTACTGAGACAGCGCTGAAGGTTGTAATTGATCTGCTCATAGCTGCAGACACAGGATCCCCAACCATCCTGGTTCTTCTCGACCTCAGCGCTGTATTTGACACAATGGATCAAACAATTCTACTGCAACTACTAAAATATCACTACCATCTGTGAGACTACCGTAAACTGGTTTATCTCCCTAACCACAAGCAGAGTGTTAACATTGGTGAAGCAAAATAAGAAGAGTCCATAACCTGTGGTGTCCCTCAAGGGTCAGTGCTAGGACCTGCTCTCTTATTGCTCTACCTGCTTCCACTTAGAGAGATCTTTAGACAGCACATCTTCCAATTCCACTGCTACGCAGATGACACACAGGTGTACATTAAAACCAAGCCTGACACAACATGCTCTGTCAACCCTGTCCAATTGCCTGAATGAGGTCAAATTCTGGATACTGAACAACTTCCTCCAGCTCAACAGCAGCAAGACAGAAGTAGTACTGATAGGCACCCCAGAGCAGATCACTAACTCCTGCAGCATATGTCCTGCCATAGACAGTCACATCATTCCCTTCTCCTCTGTAATCACCAATCTGGGTGTGAAATTTGATTCTACTCTCTCTGAATGCCCACATCATGTCAGTAAAACTTCATTTTTCTACCTTAAGATCATCTCCCGCATAAGATCCTCTCTCACCTTTCCTGATGCATAAATACACTAATTTGTTTTCTTCCAGAATTAAATATTTTTTTTATTTTTTATTTAACCTTTATTTAACCAGGTAAGTTGACTAAGAACAATTTCTTATTTACAGCAACGACCTGGGAGCAATTAGGGTAAAGTGTCTTGCCCAAGGACACAACGACATTTGGCTCAGTCGGGAATCGAACTGGCAACCTTCTGACTACAAGTCTGACTCCCTACCCACTGAGTTCTTAAGGGTCTCCCAGAGCATCCTCAGTTCATAAATTAAATCTCATACAAAACAGTGCTGCAAGGATCCTTAGAAAAGTAAATAGGTCTGCTGACATCACCCCTGTCCTTGCTAACCTCTGGTGGCTCCCTGTTGCCCAAAGAATTGACATTTATGAGCCCCCACGCCCCCTATGGTCCAGCCACACCAAACTGCTCAAAGAACCAAGAACCCGACTACAATCAATGGGTGACCGTGCCTTTTCCTCCCATGGACCACATCTTTGGAACTCCCTAACAGCCTCAGGGCTGTCCAGTCAATTGAGGATTTTAAAGCAGGCCACAAGACATCTTTTTTAGCTGGCCTACTTTTAAAATTGATAACCTGTGTTCCTTTTTGATATTGTTTATATACAAGTATATGTGTGTATGTATATGTACAGTATGTGTATATATTACCTTATTTTATATATAATGTATCTACTATGTGTGTTCAAAATGCAATAAATTATTATTATTATTATTATATTGGCTGTAATATTCAATTCAATTCAATTTTTATTTATATAGCGCCATTACAACATAAGTTGAGCAAGTGTGTGATGCTGTCATGTAACAGATCGGTTGTGTTAAGTCACCTCTGGTGTTGGTTTCTTACCGTTGTTCCTCATGAATTACACAGGAGGCAGAAGAAGAACACACATACAAACATATACACACACTTGTGCATCTCTGTTGTGCAGTCGGAGAGGCAGGACTTGATAAAACGTGGTTGTTTTCAACTGGATGTTTGTGGCTTGAGGCAGTGGAGCCAACTTCTGGTCACTGGCCCAAAGGGGCTTCAAGTCAAACCCACTAGTGGGCCATAAGGAAGTGACTTCTTTGAATTGAAATTCTCCCATAGCTTTTAAGTGCTACAGAATCTGTAGAGAAATTATCACGCACAAAGGAAAAACTGTTTTTGAAATAAACTATGAAATTATTTAATAAAATCATGTTGACTTCTGAAATGCTGCCCATCCAATGCATATATCTATTTGTCCAGCGCCACCACCAATGTGGAAACAGTGAGACCAGAATTAGTAGTTCTCCTCACCATCTCTGCATAGCCCTGGTGGTTTCAGGTTTCAGATAAATCCTTCTTCCAAACTCCACCAATGAAGGAATTTTCCTTAATTCAACAGTGGCCCGTTACCAATTTTCCATACCCTCACCCTTTTGAATGTCTCATCCAGCAACAATATCGTTCATCACTATAACATGTTTTTTTTCAGACAGATTCCATAATAAAATGTTGAGAAAGCTATGGACAGATCTCTGGCATCATATAGTATAGGCCATGTTTTGAGTGTCACCACAGTTCTTAACTAATTCCTCTACACATCAAAGGATATTAATGACATTGGTGTATGTGTAGTTTTTCATGTTTATTTTTAGTCTTGAAGCAGACTTATCCAAGTAGTTAAGGTGCCTCGCTGAACGGTGCAAAAACAGATGATCATTTTCACCTTGTCAAGATGGGGAGGCAAACCCCTCTAACCACTAGGCTGCCACCCCAATTTCTTGCTTCTTCTGCCGTGTGCATGCATGGACATCAAGGCACTGCTTGTTTAGGGAGTAGGTACTGTGCTGGTGTTTCCCTTCAATGTCCACTGTTCCACAGCTTATGGTTTTGTTGAAATAAATTGTTTCAACCCAGACTGTATATGAGTAATTGTATGTTTGTGGAATAAATATGTGGAAGTCAATTGTTCACATATACATTCTTATATATAGTATACAGTGTCTTGCAAAAGTCTTATGGCTTTTGACCTACTTTGTAACATTACAGCCTTCAGTTAAATTTTATTCTAATTGGACTGATATGTGATGGATCAGAACACAATAGTCTAAAGTGAAATTAGAAAAATACATACTGTACATAAAACAATTTTTTTGAAAAAATAACTGAAAATTGGCATGTGCGTATGTATTCACCTCTTTGTATGAAGCCCATGAAAAGCTCTGGTGCAACCAATTACCTTCAGAAGTCACACAATTAGTGAAATGATGTCCACCTGTGTGCAATCTAAGTGTCACATGTCATTACATATACACACCTTTTTTTAAAGGCCCCAGAGGCTGCAAAACCTAAGCAAGAGGCACCACTAACCAAACACTGCCATGAAGACCAAGGAACCCTCCAAACAAGTAAGCGACAATGCTGTTGAGAAGTACCAGTCAGGGTTAGGTTATAAAAAATATCAAAATCTTTGATGATCCCAGGAGCACCATCAAATCTATCATAAACAAATGGAAAGAACATACAGCAAACCTGCCAAGAGACGGCCGCCCACCGAAACTCACAGACCGGGCAAGAAGGGCATTAATCAGAGAGGCAGCACAGAGACCTAGGGTGACCCTGGAGGAGCTGCAGAGTTCCACAGCAAAGACTGGATTATCTGTACATAGGACCACAATAAGCCGTACGCTCCATAGAGTTGGTCTTTATGGCAGAGTGGCCAGAGAAAAGCCATTACTCTCAGCAAAAAACTAAATGGCACGTTTTGAGTTTGTGAAAAGGTATGGAGGAAGGTGCTCTGGTCTGATGACACTAAAATAGATCTTTAAGGCCATCAAAGAAAACGCTATGTCTGGCGCAAACCCAACACATCACCCAAAGAACACCATCCGAGCCGGGACTGAGAAAGTCGGGACTGGGAAACTGGTCAGAGTTGAGGGAAAGCTGGATGATGCTAAATACAGGGATATTCTTGAGCAAAACCTGTACCACACTGTGCATGATTTGAGGCTAGGATGGAGGTTCACCTTCCAGCAGGACAATGACCCAAAATACACTGCTAAAGCAACACTTAAGTGGTTTAAGTGGAAACGTGAATGTGTTGGAATGGCCCAGTCAAAGCCCAGGCCTCAATCCAATATAAAAACTATGGTCAGACTTCAAGATTGCTGTTCAAAAGTGCAAACCATCCAACTTGAAGGAGCTGGAGCAGTTTTGCAAGGAGGAATGGGCAAAAATCCCAGTGATAAGACGTGGCAAGCTCATAGAGACTATGAGCTCATAGAGACTAAGTATTGACTTTAGGGCGGCAAATAGTTATGCACATTGACTTTTTCTGTTATTGTGTCCTATTTGTTGTTTGCTTCACAATAAAATACATGAACATCTTCAAAGTTGTGGGCATGTTCTGTAAAATAAATGATGCAAATCCTCAGACAATCCATGTTAATGCCAGGTTGTGAGGCAACAAAACACGTAAAACGCTGTGTATAATGGGCAAGATAAAGAAAGGATTTGAGCAACTTTGACTAGGGCCAAATTGTGATGCTAGACTACTGGGTCAGAGCATCCAATCTAACAGACGAGCTACTGCAGCTCAAATTGCTGAAAATGTTAATGCTGGTTCTGAAAGAAAGGTGTCAGAACACAATGCATAACAGTTTGTTGCATATGGAGCTGCTGTTTTGGTTGCAAAACGGGGACCTACACAATATTATGCAGTTGACCATAATGTTATGGCTGATCTGTGTATAACAATTAGGCTTTATTAGATAGAAGGTTTTTGCTGAAATATCTGTGGGCTGATTCGTCTCTCTGTTGCAGCGGTGTATGTGTTCCAAAATCTGTGGAATACACTGCTAGACCATCCTGGCCACACAAATACATTTTGTTGAAAAATGGATTTGCAAAATGGTCTTGGGTCTAATGTATGCTGTGAAAATCCAACTGATATTTTAGGGGCTGAAAACCATGCCCTTGAGTCAATGCGTCTGTCTGTCTGTATATACATACAAGACTAAAAAAGCAGCAGTGGCTCTTGTGAGAATAAACACAGAGCTGCGCCCAAAAATGGCAGCCTATTCCCTATATAAAGTACTCTACCTTTGAAAGGCCCTGGTAAAAGAGTACACAGGAAATGGTGCCATTTGGGAAACAGTACAGAAAAGGTTGGATTTCCACAAGTTGTAACAGACAACTGAACCCCTGAAGGAAACCTTGGAGAATTAACATTCCTGTGAAGCCCGGTCTTAACGCTTTGATTCATAACTACCGCAATAACTCATACACTAGTTAATTTATAGGTTTTCATCAGGGGAGAGCCTGCCTACGACAGCAAATTATTGTTGTGACTTAGTTAAGTAGTGCTAACTGGGGTCCATATTTACATTAACATTTTAGTAATTTAACTGATCCAGAGCAATTTACAGTAAATAAAGGGACATTCCCCCTGGAGCAACTTAGGGTAAAGTGCCTTGCCCAAGGACACAAAGACATTTGGCACAGTTGGGAATTGACCCGGCAACCTTCCGACTACAAGTCTGACTAAAAAACCACTGAGCCATCTGCACCCCTACTACTTCTAAGGGAATGTGGTTTAATTTTCATGACATGGAATGGGTTCATCCAAAGACGCATGTGAAGAAACATTGTTTGCAAAAAACATGTAAATTTGGGGCCATTAAATATGCTAGTGAAGAGGACTGGTTAGCCAAAGATTGGTAAGGCCCCACAAGTACAGTGTAAGGAAGACCTGATGTGAGTTTATGACCTATGATCAGTGCTCTCCATTAAAGGTTTTTGTTTGTTAGTTTGTGTGCATGGGGGTTGGGTGTTATGGGGAAGCATTAAAAAAGGGAATATGGGAATGATGCAAAAGATAGTATGCAGACATTGTTTGTTTATCTTTTTTACATAACCTTTATTTAACCAGGTGGGCACGTTGAGAACAGTTTCTCATTTGCAATGGCGACCTGGCCAAGATAAAGAGCAATGGTGCAAGATGACATAAAGTTACAAATGAATTACACAAGAAAAAAATAAAAAAAATAATACTGATACAGGTTGCAGATACTCATAGTGGGCTAAGTCGCTGCATTGCTGGACAGTCTATGTCAGGATTGTCCATGGTTCGAGCCTGACTATGGGTTCTCTGACTTTCTCCTGCATGATATTGTTTTGTAAATGACATACAATAAACAACATACTGTGCGGATGAGTGCGTGCAAATGCCCCAAGGGCAGAGGTAGTGTGCGTGTGTAGGGGGAGAGTTAGCACAGTGATCGGGTAGATGCTCTGACAGTAGTGATTTTTGTAGTTCGTTCCAGTCATTAGCAACTGTAAACTGGAAGAAGTTCCAAAGGAGGTATGGACTTTTTAATGCATTTTAATAATTCTTAAGCGTAGGTTATGGGTGGGTGATGCAATGGTGAGAAGAGTTTATTAGGTACAGTGGGTTTTTGAGTAGCAGTGACTTACATGTATATTGAATGTCTTCTTATTGTCACTATAAACATGTACAATGAGATTAAAAGCAAATCCTTTTCCAGTGCCAACATGTACATGAATATAACAACATGGAATAAAATTAGTAGTGCAAAATAGTGGTAATCATATTCAATGATTAATAGATATTGGACAATGGGAATAATGGTATTGCACAGTATACAGATATTGCACAGTAATGGAGTTGCACATTATTATCAAAATTGAGTATAGATGGGTTGATACCAGTGGGTTAGGTGTTGAGTATGTAGTGAGGGCCAGCCCTCTTGTACAAATAGGTTGCAGTGGTGGGTGTTAAATGGGGCATTGGTGACAAATCAGATGGTGCTGTGGTAGGCAACATCTACATCATTTTCTCAGGAGGGAGACAGAGGCAGTTCCATAGATGACATCACTGAAGTCTAGAAATCGGTAGAATGGTCATGTTCACCAGGTTGTGTTTGGCAACGTAGGTGAAGAGGCCTTGTTGCGGAATAGGAACCCAATCCTAGATTTAATTTTGGATTGGAGATGGTTAATATGGGCCTGGAATGAAAGTGAACAGTCTAACCAGACATCTAGGCAAGGCTGCCCATAAGGGGGGAAAAGGGGAAAGCTTTCCGGGGCCCAGCCAAGGGGGGGGGCATGGAGGCCAGGAATACATCAAAAGTGCACCGGGGGCAGCCCATTCACTGGACCTTTTCAGGGGCCCAGACATTTCTGTTCGCAGTCCTGCATCAAGGTATTTGTAAGGGTCCACATATTCTAGCGTAGAAACGTCCAGAGTGGTGATGCTAGTCAGGCTGGTAAGTACAAGCAGTGTTCGGTTGAAAACCATGCATTTAATTTTGCTAGAGTTTAGTTGAAGGCCATGGAAAGTGTTCAATGGCATCAAATCTCTTCTGGAGGTTTGTTAGCACAAAGTCCAGTGTAAGGCCAGATAGAATGTATAGAATGGTGTCATCTGCGTAGAGGTGGATCAGAGAGTCACCAGCAGCAAGAGTGACATATTTGATATTCACAGAGAATAGGGTCGGCACAAGAATCAGAATAGAAAGCCTTGGCCAGGTTGATAAAGACGGCTGCACAGTAATGTCTTTTGTCAATGGCGGATAGTGGTAATCTGTTAGTTAACTAGTCTTTCAAAGTCTTTAGAAAGACAAGATTTGGATATAGGCCTCTAACTTATTCTTGTCAGCAGAATGTACTCTTTCTGATGCTGTAAACAGTTCGTTTCTAGCATCTACCTTTCCGGAGCTATTAATTGAAACGTCTGAATGTGAATTGACTTCATTGATTTCAGAAGATAATTAAAATGTTCAGGGGGGCTGAGATGAAAGACAGGGGGGATGAAGCCTCCCTAAATAGTGTCTACTGTAACTCTTTGTAGCTAAACAATGTAGCTAAACAATGTTCAAAGTAACAAACATTGTTGCACATAAAACATTAGCTAGCTGGGTCATTCTTAGCAAATGGTGCCATTTCAGGGTGGTAACCGTGCCTAAATGTTTTTGAAATTTTCATTGATTTTATAATTTTATCTGATAAAGGACATGTTCAACTATGAGAAAAATATATTGGGCCAGCTCAGGATGTTATGACATCAGAATTTTAATCAGATTGGGTAGGGGACAGTAACGCGGGGGGGACAAATTATGCTAAAGTTGGCCATTTCTACTCATTAACAGTGAACAACAGGCTAGCACATGATGACTACACAAGAAGGCTTTTAGCATTTTAATTAGCTATCTTCAAAATCTAAAAAAATATCAGTTTCCAACATAAATCAGAGTAACATAAATGGTAAATGGTAAATGGACTGCATTTATATAGCGCTTTTTCTGACCAACAATGGCCACCAAAGCGCTTTACATTGCCTCACACTCACCCATTCATTCACACATTCATACACCGACGTAGGGGACATGTTATGTTTGACCACATTAATAAGCGACTCTAAAACATTGAAAAAAGTGTTGATTATAGAGAGATACTTACTCTGCTTCTTGTAGTTTCTTTCCCTCCAAAAATGTATCCTACTTTTTGAGTGTCAGGTGACTAAAGGAACAATCAGGGGGCGTGTCCAGAAGGATTTTCAACAAAGTAACGCAGTGGGACAGTGAACTCAGGGACAGACCATATTTCAAGATTTTTTATATTAAAATATATTTTTAATTTAACAAATAGCATGTGGTGAGATGTATTATACATAGTTATTTGTAATTATAGTTAAATAATTTGATATTTATTGCTTATATTTGCAACTGAAGTAAAAAAAACTGACTGGGGACATGGCATTTTAGAGTGCTTGCGCCACACTCTGATTATTATTTTAAAGTTAATAAACCCAGAGGGCATAGACCTTGTTTTACGTAGTGGAGAAGGATTTCATTTAGTAAGAAAGCTTGAAAAAATAAGTTTCAACCCATTTTTTCACAACTTATTCTTGATTATATCATGGGGACTGAATGACCCAGCTGTAAAAGGTTAGTTAGATAGACAGTACATTTTTTGCTAGCTAGTTTTGTTTTGATAGCTACTGTAAGGTTACCAGACGACCACGGCTGGAGCTGTCCCTGGAAATGTCCCTGGTTTTCACTGTGTGTACAAGGCCGTCTATCAGCAGTGATTGTTAGAGTGCATGTCGGAGAATAGTGCGGACACGCGCTTCACACCGCGAGCACCACCCGGTGGGAAAGGAAGAGAGAAAAAAGAGACTGCGGCTATCCAGTGTTCATTTAAACCTGTTATTGTATTAGTCTATAGGTCTTGCAAATTTAAATTAAGTTAACTGGTGATTTTCGTTGTTTGTATTCTTCACCTGCTAGCTAAATTGCACGTAGCTGTTGATTCCATATACAGTAATAGCAATTGTTGAAAGCCCTTTTTCACATTTGCAAGGTTCCTGCGGCTCCTTACAAAGGTCTTAAAATAAAATCAGGGAAATTAAGACCATAAATTGTCTAATTTTTACCCTAAATTTGCTCTACGTATTATATTTGCAGATGGTGCATTTAAGGCTAATTGGAAAATGTGGGGGAAGGGGTCTACTCTACGTCTCATCTGTTATCTGCGAGTAGGCAGAACACTTCTGTTTTGTGAATCTACTTCACCCTGTGTAGATATTCTTTCCCTGTTGGGCCACCGTGTGTTAGACATAATAATAATAATAATTAGTTCAGCTTATATAGCGCTTTTCAAGAACCCAAAGCGCTTTACACAGTGAGGGGGAAAGCCCACCTCATCCACCACCAATGTGTAGCACCCACCTGGGTGATGCACGGCAGCCATTTTGCGCCAGAACGCTCACCACACATCAGCTATCAGGTGGAGAGATGAGTAGTTATAAATGCCAATTTGGAAGGAGGGAGATTATTAGGTGACCATGATTGAGGTGAAGCCTGGTTGGGAATTTGGCCATGACACCGGGGTTAACACCCCTACTCTTACGATAAGTGCCATGGGATATTTAATGACCACAGAGAGTCAGGACACCCATTTAATGTCCCATCCGAAAGACGGCACTCTAAGCAGGGCAGATGTCCCCGTTACTGCCCTGGGGCATTGGGATTGATCTTTAGACCAGAGGGAAGAGTGCCCCCTACTGGCCCTCCAACACCACTTCCAGCAGCACTGGTCTCCCATCCAGGGACTAACCAGGCCCTACCCTGCTTAGGTTTAGAAGCAAACCAGCAGGGCAATACAGGGCTCTATGCTGCTGGACATGCACTGAACCTCTTCCTATCTACTCTCTCATGCTCTGTCCGCTAAACCGCGCTGCTGCTGGATAAACCGTCTTGTGTTACAAACTCTAAATAACTTTTATCTGCTTCAGGCAGCTACTGTATTTACATAAAGTAGACCATGATGAACACACTAGGTGGAAAACAGTCAACTTAGCTGCATAGGTTTCTATTATCTTGCTAAGGTAGCTCGCAAAGGCTAAGGTAATGTTGCACCCTTAAGATAAATCAGTCAACTTCAGAGTATCTTCATTGTTGTGCAAACTTTATAAAAGCTTTTGTTCAAATAACAAATCAATGAGACATATTCTAGCTCTGTCTAGCCAACATACATTCTCTGTCTCAACCCAACAACACAGATCTCTCTGTGTTCTCTTCCAAATTACATTCTATTTAAAGAGACAGACACAATTTTCCCCAATATACATCTCAATACCAGAAAACATGGTTTTCTTTACAATTAGTAAGAATTCAATAACATCACTTAATATAATTTATTTGTCTTTTCACATCTTTTTAAAAGATGTAACTGATGTAACTGAATTTATATATTTAATAAATATATATTCGGGGAGGGGGGTGCACTCAATTTATGCTGAGAAATTGTCAAGTTAGGGACCATGGGGGTGAAAACCGTTGAATCCCACATGAAACTTTTATTATTTAAGCTTATTAATATGCTTGAACTGTATTCTAATTGGAATTTAAAATTCTAATTTAAAGTGTTCTCCTCTGAGCAAAAGACAAGGATAAGTTAAGTTATATTTTCCAAATTAGGACCAAATATATCTTATATAGATATCTTTTCTATCAAATAAATAGATTTTAATTTTTTTGGGTCTTAAATTTTATTTGTTGTAGTCTTAAAAATGTCTTAAAAAGCATTAAATGTATCTTTGAAAATGGTGCAAGACCCCTGATTTGTATTTTAGGTGCATTATTTACATGCTAAAGAAGTTACACTACATTAACATTATGTAATTAATTGTGGGTTTATTGTTATTATTTGATACATATAATTCCTATGCATTGTGTATGGTAGCCTTCACAATGTTATTTATTTCTTTGCAGAACCACAAATATCATTGTTTAATATAATTAAAATACTTAACATGCTATTTATTTAGTAGTAACATCTCAACACTCTACCCCCTTAAAGCCCATGTCTTGTTATTTTTCTCCTCTTCTTTGCACCCAATGGTTAAGAGCTTGTATCTTTCCAGTTTCCTCCTGGCTCTCTCGCATCAGCAATGTGCTGGAATTCAACCTTTCAGCTTCCGTTAACAGTGGATGTTTTTAAAGCTCAATTGCACTACATTTAACAGAAACTTTTGTTATTACAACAATGTGTATTATATTACATATTTTGGGGGCCTTTTTTGTTGTCATATGCGACTGCATGTTTGCCTGTACATCGTATAAAGCAGTGGTTCTCAAACCTTTCCTGCGGACCCTCAACCATCTCACAGTTTTGTTGTAGCCCTAAAGTATCTCATCTGACACCAGTAGCCAAGAGTTTGATAATTAGTTAACAAGTTCATTCAGGTGTGCTAGCTGTGATAAAGCTGATACAGTGCCTTGCGAAAGTATTCGGCCCCCTTGAACATTTCAACCTTTTGCCACATTTCAGGCTTCAAACATAAAGATATAAAACTGAATTTTTTTGTGAAGAATCAACAACAAGTGGGACACAATCATGAAGTGGAAAGAAATTTATTGGATATTTCAAACTTTTTTAACAAATAAAAAACTGACAAATTGGGTGAGCAAAATTATTCAGCCCCTTTACTTTCAGTGCAGCTGTAATGATTCACTTCTCAAGAGATAAAGGAACACTGTTTATTAAAAACCGGTATAATATATTTGTCAAAAGGCAACGGCACAGAATATAATTCAAGACAGAATAAATGTATAAACGGAGCAGGGTTCAGGCCAGAATATCAAAGTTAGGGTGTTGGCAAAGGTACAGGGGTAATCCAAGACAGAATAAATGCATAAACAAAGCTAAGGTCAGACCGGAATATCAAATACACAAGAGAATGCTCAGAATAATGAAGTGTAATACTCACAATACCTCGCAAAGAGGCAAGGAGAGGAGTGTGACTTAAATACTGTGTAGAGTGAGCAGGTGTGGTGAATTAGGATAATTGAGTCCAGGTATGGGGAATGTAGTTCTGAGGAGGCCTGACTAGGGAAGCTGTAGTCCACAGGAAGTAGAACTGGGGAATGGGAATTGTAGTTCTGAGCAACATAAACCAAGGAAGTGGCCGTTTTCTGGGAAGGAGAACTGGGAATCGTTACAGAACCCCCCCCCCCAAGGCGCAGCTCCGGAGGCGCCAAAAGGTGGACATGTCACAGGACACCAGGCAGCAGAAGACCCAGGCAGGAGACCGCAGCTGCAGAAACCAGGCAGGCGGAGGCACACCAGGGCGAAGCAGACGAGCAGACCAGGCCGGAGGATGGAGCCATGGCGGGCCGGAGGGCGGAGGCAGCAGCAGCGGCCCGGAGGGACGAAGAATCAACGGTGGTCCGGAGGATGGAGGCAGCAGCGACGGGCCGGAAGGACGAAGCAGCAACGGCGGGCCGGAGGGCGGAGGCAGCAGCAGAGGACCGGAGGG
>JACXGM010009273.1:0-27795 GCA_016801145.1 Umbra pygmaea
CTCGGGACCGGAGTGAATGGAATGGTGCGCAACGCACAAAACCCATTGTGCAAAACAAAGAAACACTGGGTTTTGTGCGTTGCGCACCATTCCATTCACTCCGGTCCCGAGCGTAATACGAGCCCGTCCTCCCCAATTAAGATCCACCGACCGCGGCTGGTTATAACGTCACTCTGAACAGTGTTTATAAGAGTTGCAGCCTGTTAGTGGTGCTGTGTACTAAACCATAACAGCTCAGTCTTTACGGTTGAGGACTCTTGGTCCTATAATTCTTCTTCAGCCAAGGTGAACTAACCAACAGCAGCTTATTGTGAAGTTTGTGATTTATTCTGAACAAACTTTTGCCAGCTGAATTTACACATAACACTCAAATTCAAAGTGAAATATCTGGTTTGGATAAGCAATCAGGCCCTTAGACTGACCATTATAAACTTGCTCAGGCACAAGTAGTCACTTCCCAGATCATACACCATGCTAATTACCCCCCACCTGACATTCATTTTAGTGGTTTTTATAACTTAATAAGAAAACCGGCTGTTCCATGAGGAGTCCCTACTTGTAGTGCATGGCAATGCAAAGGATACACCATGGTTGGTAAGTTGCTTTCAAAGGGGCTCCAGGACAAATTTGTGGAAAGGCACAAGTTAGGAGAAGGATACAAAAATATTTCAAAGGCGTTAACTACATCTGAGTACTGTTCAGAGCACTATTAAGAAGTGGAAAGCGTATGGCACCACCAACACCTTGCTTAGATCGGGCAGTCCCTCTAAACTAGATGGCTGAGCCAGGCTGATATTGATCAGGGAAGTTACCAAGAGCCCAATGACCACTTTTAAGGTTCTAGATGAGACCAAGATTGAACGTTATGGACTGAACTGCAAACGTTATGTTTGGTGAAACTATTTGACTATTTTACATGCGCTGTCATAATCCACATTATGTAAAATGTTCTACAGTAACTTGCTTGATGCGTATGCCCTAGATTTTAATCACACGGGGCAGCTGGGAGGCAGTCTTGCAAGCTGAGCGTATAGCCTGGTGACATACTCGGTAGGCTGGCCATTTGGAGTCACAGAACCCTGGGTCCAGTCCTAGCAGGCTCTGGGAATTTCTGGGTCAGAACCTGCTGGATATTAGCCCACTAAGCCCAGACTCTCTAGTTCATCCAGACGCTAACGGCTGTTCCACCACACCACAGAGAGAGCTTTGTAACATAGACACAGCCTTATGCTTTGTGTGTTCTGAAAGACAATCTGTGGGTCTATAGAGCCTTGTATCGTTTAGTCAGCAGGACCAAACAGTGGGCAAATGCAAAATGGGCCGTTTTGTTTTTTTCGGTTGGACAAACCATCATAAACTGGCCCTGAGGTCAGGATGATAACTGGACAAGGTTGGATTAGGGAGGCTTGTAATTAAAATGTAGCAATCCAGTACGCCCGGTCGCACACCCACACACACACTTCTGTATGTGCATTGTTTGGCTCCGTAAACGGCTGAGGAACTTGGTTAATAATGCTCTCCCCCACACCCCACTGTTGTGTGCAGCATTAGGTTTCAAGAAATGGTTGATATTTTGTAGGTAAAGGTGCCAGATTTCTGGAAGTATTTATTTTTTGTATACAAAAGGGCACCAACATACAGTATTCGTAGATAGTAACATCGTTAGCATGTAGCTCTGACAAGATATTACGGCAGAACACAGTTGTGTAGTTAATTATGTGCTCCTAACCGTATTTCTAAACGTGTGAGACAAATTCTCTTTGGCTATTTATCAAAAGTCTGCCCTCTTCACTTTCTAATGTGTTGTGGAGGAGAAGAGGCCTGAAGACAGCTGAGAAAAGGAGAAGGTTCTCTGACTTTCCCTGGACCTCCTGCACAAGGCAGCGCAAATTGGCACAGTGCTGCCAGGGATTTGGGTTAGATAAATCCGATTCTCTATCCTGCCACGTCGCTCTCCAGCGACACGTTCTGTTTAGATCGAGTGCCTGTAAAGGCTTCCACGTTGGATGAGCAGTGTGAAAAGAATTGGCGGCTGGGCGACATGTGGTTGGATGAACCATGTGCACGCCCCTCGCCATCCCACAGATCTGACCAGGGAGTTGTGGGGCTGCTGACAAGGCAGGATCAGAGGGAATTGGGAAAAACAAAAGAAAACAAAGAGAGCTGTGTAGAGACAGGAATGGGCCCCACATGCTATCTTTGAAGTTCTGCTATAGTACTCACCTTTATTTATTTTTTACAACCCACAACATTTTCACTACAGTTTTATGTACACAGACTAGACCAGGGGTGTCAAACCGGTTCCACAGAGGGCCTAGTGTATGCTGTTTTTTGGTCTTTACAATATTAGAGCCCAATTAAGACTTAGACTGCCAGGTGAGGGGAGATCCTAACCAATTAGTGACATATTCAATCAGTCAGGTACAATGTAAACGTGAACCTGCATACACTAGGCCATATGTAGAACCGGTTTAAGACCCCTGGACTAGACTGTTTTTAGCATGTACCATGTTTTTGGAATATAGTGTAGCTACATTGAGCTTTATCATACAATATTTTTGAATCATTTATTAAGTGAACTTCCTGGTTCTTGTTCTTGGGTGTTTTTTACTAGGTGTTCCCTCTACTCTCTGAAGGAAAGGATTTTCCTCCTAGATATCCTCTTCCAAAATTCCTCATCTGATAGCTTTAGCAGCTATGCTGTTGTTTGCCCTGGTTTCCCCAGAGTAGACTGTTAGTGAGGAGGTCAGACTGAAAGACAGGCCAGACACGCTCCACACCAAGCTGCTACTGTTGT
The DNA here is from genome assembly GCA_016801145.1 of Umbra pygmaea. Lineage (NCBI taxonomy): Eukaryota > Metazoa > Chordata > Actinopteri > Esociformes > Umbridae > Umbra > Umbra pygmaea. Next base: position 2,798 of record JACXGM010009273.1, read on the forward strand.
CATGTTTGTGCTGCCTGGTGCTGCTGTAATATGAGGTAGAGCCAAGTCAAACCTTCACAGCACCAACCTACACCTACACAGAGGGCCAAGCCACCAGCAGCACTGCTCTTTCTGGCCTGTTACTTTCAGAGTGCTATAATACATCCACATCAAACCCAGGATTCAGTACAAACAGGGGGTTGTAACATTGTTGGGAATCATTGAATACAGTCTAATCCACTGCAAAAGCAAATTTTTCCAGTTCACCAGGTTTCTCACCGGTTCCAGCTGACCTTGTAGCAGGTTGGGCGCCTGCAAAGACAGCTGTGGACATGAGCCAGAGAAACAAATATGTCCTAAAGTAAAGTAATGAGTCAAAGGCTATTTAAAACACCTACTGTAGTTTGTGTTTACATTTAGTCAAGGGAAATGGCATAGTCACTAAAACTAATAGCCTATATACAAAGCATAGTTAAAGTGGTTAGCCCAGTATTCTAGGTTCTCATTTATAGTAGAAATTAATAGTTTAAAATGGATAGATATGTGTGTGTGTGTGTTTAGGACTCTTCACAATTGTTTCTTTTTATGATCTACACAGGTCTCCCAACCCCTCTACTTGTTTCATAAACGGAATGAAATATTGGTTTCGTCAACTTTTGCTTCTACATTCGCTGAATGAATAGGAGGGTTAAGTGGATTGAGGTGGTTTGGGTTGTGTTTTTGAGGAAAGGTTTACAGAAAAATTGACACCTTACACTCTAAGGTCGTTCAAAGATTTGATGTAAGGAACCAGCAATAAGTGCCTAGAGGGTATGGAGATGGGTTTGAACATGGTTACCTGTGTAGGTAGCACCCGTGGAAGAACCTCATTTGACTGTAAGCCCTGTTCTTTAACAGTGAATGGTCTTTAGAACGGCAGTCAGGTCAGGGGCATTAAGCTGTGTCTAAAGTTAGTCTGGCCAGAACAATGATAAGGGAAGGACTGGTGCCAATAGCTTGCTTGTGCGTGCATTTGAGTCTCTGTTTTTCTGTATTCTCATAAAGTAGTTTCTGTGAAAGCCATCAGCTGGCTTTAACAAGACCTCCATAAACCTTGACTTTGTAATCATTCGTTCCGTCACATTACCGCTCGTTTTAGGTAATAATCTTAACCACGCAATAGCACCAGGTGCCAGAAATAACGCCGCTTTGTTATCCTGGCTTGCATGTGTCTTGCAAATCCCATGAATCTACAGTCTCACAGCAAGAGCCAATGGAGTATTGAACCAGTCACGGGAGACATTTTAAACATGTGTGAATCTGTTTTGCACAAACATGTCTATGCCTTATTGAAGTTATGAATATGTATTTTAGGCTGGAGAACTGCCATCTGGCCTACTCTGTATGAAAAGCCTTAAGGCATTAGAGTGAGTGTGCTACGCTAAAAGGCCTACTGTAGCTGGAACATGGGCATGTTGATTTAGATTTGATGGCATTGGATTCAATGTGAAGCCATACCTCAGATTGACTGTGTACAACCTTGCAAATAAACATTTGTTTGTATACAAAGTATAAACAGTGCAGCAGCTCCCAGCAGGCTTGGAAGACTCAAAGATTTAATTTACCGGTACATTTAGCAAATCATTTTTAATATCACAGTGCCTTCTAATCCAAGGATGCACTTTCCATCCCCAATACTCTTGGAGGAGAACACATTCAATAGACAACAACCACAATTAAGCTGGCCAGACTTACCACATAGAGTTGGCAGAGCGCAGCTAATCACCTTGTCTGACTACAACCCCAAACAATGCAGAGCCTATTTGCACTGGCATGGTTGGTTTTCTATAACCAGGGTTTTGACTTCTATTTTTAATGACGCTGCTTTACTGCTTGAACCTAATTACTACATTTCCAGATGTAGCAATTAGCGCAGTTATTACTAGCTCCTTTAATCTATTTTGTCTCCCTTCACAGCAGGGTTTCTTGCAGCACTTTGCAGTCTAGGCGGCCGCCTAAACAACAGACGTCTGCCGCCTTAACTACGCAGTCCTAAAATAGTAAATCTCACATGTGTTGTGTCCGAAAAAGGTAGTTAACATGACGTGATGTCATTGTGCTCAGTCACCTGCATCCATAAGCAGTCAATCTAAATACTTTAGCACATTTCGACTATGATGCTTTGCCCCCGCTCCGGGAGAAGAATGCTGCCTTAACTAACCCATTTTCTGGGGGAAACCCTGACAAGTGTAGTTATATCCAACTGCATCTATGACATTTTCATCACAACATCTACAGTGTTTTCAGGAGAGCTCAAGAGCACTGTAAACCTTTGTCATATTTTTAATGGCTGTAACATACATGAAGTCATGTGGGTCAACGGTTGTCAAGGGATGTTTACTTAACTGGATGGCCTCCATTTGTTTTGTACCCAAGTTGCCTAAGGGATTCAGTGACGTGTGACAAGACCATTGATTTAGCAGGCTATACCACACAGCGCCATGACAGAACAGCAGACTCCGGTAAGAGCAAAGGAGGGGGCTCTGTATGTACGTGAATGACAGCTGGAGTACCAACACAGTGACTGTAGACAGTTACTGTTCTCCAGACTTAGAATATCTGACTGTTAAATGCAGGCCCATCTACCTCCCAAGGGAGTTCACTGTGATCATGATAACGGCTGTTTACATCCCACCGGATGCTAATGCTAGCTCAGCTATCGAACTTTTGCATGCAAGCATTACCAATAAGGTGAGCACTTATCCTGACGCTGTGAATATCATAGCAGGGGATTTTAATCATGCAGACTTAAAGGCAGCACTCCCTAAATTCCATCAGCATGTTAAGTGTGCTACAAGGGGAGTTAACACCCTGGACAAGGTGTATTCTAACATCAAAACGGGCTAAAAGGCAAAACCACTACCACACTTGGGCCAGTCCGATCAGCCGGTCCCTGCTTTTAATCCCATTATATGCCCCCCTCAGTAAAACTGCTCCTGCCATTACAAAGAATGTTACCACATGGCCAGTAGGTGCCACCCAGCAGCTGCAGGACTGCTTTGAGAGAACCAACTGGGGGGTTTTTGAACATCAGGACCTGGAGATGTTCACAGACAGTGTTCTGTGCTACATTAAGAATTGCATAGAGACTGTCACTGTGGACAAAATCATCCGGGTCTACCCTGGATGACACGAGGGGTCCAAATGCTGCTAAAAGAAAGGAATACTGCCTGGAGATCCGGAAACAAAGACCTTTATAGCACATCCCGAGCCAACCTGAACAGGGGCATCAGAGAGGCCAAAGCAGACTATAGAAGGAGGATAGAGGAACATCTGAGCAGTAACAACAGTAGGCAGGTGTGGCAGGGAGTTCAGCATCTGACCAATTATAGGACCAACCTCAGATCTGTGGAAGGTGACCCCGCGCTGGCAGAGAAGCTGAATATCTTCTTTGCCCGATTTGAGGCCACGGCACCAGAGACCGCACTACTACACCACACGGCCCATTGCAGCATAAACCTCACAATTGGAGAGCATGAGGTGAGGCGTACGCTGCGGGCTGTCAACCCGAGGAAGGCGGCTGGTCCTGATGGCGTCCCGGGACGCGTGCTGAAGGACTGCGCAGATCAGCTGGCTGGAATCTTTACAAAGATTTTCAACCAGTCTCTGGCACAGTCCACTGTACCACCCTGCCTGAAATCCTCAACTATAGTCCCCCTACCCAAAAAACCTCACATCACTAGTTTCAACGACTATCGACCCGTGGCACTCACCCCAGTGGTGATGAAGTGCTTTGAGAAACTGGTCCGCAATCACATCACAGCAGCCCTGCCCTGCAGCCTTGACCCCCACCAGTTTGCCTACAGAGCGAACCGATCCACAGAGGATGCCATAGCCATAGCACTCCATGCTGCGCTATCACATCTGGAGCAGCAGGGGAGCTATGTGCGGATGCTCTTTGTGGATTATAGCTCTGCATTCAATACAATCCTTCCTAACAAGCTGGTGGTCAAACTGGGGGAACTGGGGCTTCCACACACTATCTGTATGTGGATAAATAGCTTCCTTTTGGACCGTAGACAAACGGTTAGAGTGGGCAACCATACATCCACTGCCCTTAGCCTCAGTACTGGCTCACCACAGGGCTGTTTGCTGAGTCCCTTGCTCTTCTCCCTCTACACACACGACTGCTGCCCTGCCCATCACAGTAACACCACGGTGAAGTTTGCGGATGACACCACTGTGGTGGGGCTTATCTCTAGGGGCGGGGGTGAGTCTGTCTACAGAGATGAGGTGGAGCGGCTGTCAACATGGTGCAGGGCCAACAACCTGCTCCTCAACACCTCAAATACCAAAGAACTCATCATAGATTACAGAAGAAAGAAAACGGAGATTCCATCATTAACTATCAACGGGGACTGTGTGGAGAGGGTGGCAGACTTCCGTTTCCTGGGAGTCCACATTGAGGGGAACCTATCCTGGAGCGTGAACACCTCTGAGCTGCTGAAAAAGGCCCAGCAGAGACTGTGCTTCCTGAGGGTACTCAGGAGAAATAACATTGTACAATGTCTGTTGGAGTCTTTACCGTGCCACCATTGAGAGCATACTAACTTACTGCATGTGTATATGGTACACCAGCTACAAAATGGCTCTGAGGAAAGCGCTCCAGAGGGTCATTAACACGCCCACAAGATCGTTGGCTGCCCTCTCCCTACACTGGAAGACCTACACAGTTCCCTTTGTCTCAAAAAAGCCCAGAATGGACACCCATCATCCTGGTCACTCCCTGTTTGAAATGTTGCCTTCAGGCAGACGGTATAGATCGGTAAAAGCAAGGACAAATAGATTCAAATACAGTTTTTACCCCACTGCAATAACCTCTGTCAATGCTGCAAAGTAATAATAATATTAATAATGTGCAATATGAAAGCTAAGGTGAAATAGATTACTTTTTTATGCAATGACTGGATGTGTATGATTGTCTGTGTTTATGTATGCTGCTAATGTGATGCACTGACTGGAGAGCACTTTTAATTTCTTTGTACTAGTGACAATGACAATAAAGAAAAAACTAACTAACAAGGAGATCTCTGCTGGTGATGCCTCCCTTTTTTAAGGGTTTAGCTGTCCAGTTTGCATCGATCATGACTTCAAATGCTGGATTCACACCAGGCATGGCCAAAAATCACCGCACGGCACTGTCATGCAGACACACTTGTACACCGAAATCAACATCGTAATCAATGTTCCACATTTTCAAGATGGAGGACAAAGTTGCATACCACTGTCCTTCTCCAGCAAGGTGACTGGCAGGAGCTTTTTCAGTTTAGTATTCATTGACAATTGTTTGTGTGATGAAATCTATCTAGTGAGCTGTCAAAGCTTTTCTTGCAATCCCATAAACCCATAGGTGAAAGCAACATATTAGCTCATCTTCGGTGGTACATCAACTTCGCTTCTGGTGCCGTACGTCAAAGCACTACACAAGTTGGATTATTTCAACCCTTGCGACACACCCGCCTCACCGCATCCACATTTTGCCGGATCCGGTAGATTTGCCGCAGCGGTGCGCATTGCTTCCTATTGAAATGAATGGACTTCCGCTGCAATGCAACCAGTTTGCAGTGCCTGGTGTGAATTCAGCAAAAGATGTGTCATCTAGCAGCTTAATACAGGCTGAAATCTGCTGTGATGCCCTAGGTATTCTTCCAGAGAATCAAGCTGTGTCACCTAGGTGGACAATAGGCTATGCTTCTAGGGTACCTCTTTTTGTATAGTAATTTTGTTTTTCCATTGGAATATAATTTGAACAGGATCACTTTTTCTATAGCGCCAAGGCTGAAGAAGTAGTTCATTAAACATTTCGGCTTGGCTGTGGAGTTAATTAGGGTTTTATTTGTTGTTGAGCACACAGTAATTAGTAATCAAGCTGTTTTAGGTTAATACTTGGCAGACAGCCTAACATTGGGTTACCATTTCCAGTGCCAAAGAATAAGGAACACAGAGCCTAGAGGTGACAGGAAGGGGTCATGTGGTCAGTTTATACTATCCGCATTTTAAAATATCAAATAATATAATATAATACAGGCACCTAATCTATTGACATTTGTTTGATTGTTTTGTGTAGTCTTCCTCAAACACAAATGGATTCTAGAATGAGACTGACTGACTGTAAAAACAACATGACCTTCTCATTTATGAATCCAATGCAATAAACTGTCTCCTATGTCTGCTGTCGGTACACACCTTTTTTGAAAAAGTTCAGATAAAAGGATCTGTCACTACCCAAGCATTCCACGACATGAAGCCTTTCAGAACAAGGAAGCACTACAGGTGTTGCTACTGGAAACCTCCAGCTATTTCATGGCACCATCTGGATGAATTTAATGGGTGGCTCTGCTAGTCTCTGTCCCGAACAGCAGCCTATTCCCTACAGGCTCATATGTTTTGGTCTAATGTAGTGACCTACTGTATATGGGGAATAGGCTGCCATGCGGGATGCATAAAAAGACCTGAATGTTCCAGAGGGTCACTCTGAAATATTTAGTGAAATATGCAATGTGCTATATGAAATATGCAATGTGCTATATGAAATATGCAATGTGCTATTTGAAATATGCAATGTGCTATTTAAAATATGCAGTGAAACTTGACCAAAAGCAGCTACTGCTCTTCTCCGAGCTTCTCTTTAGTGCATTGTATTGCAGTAGTGGTGAGCGGGTTAACTGCTGTGATGGTTGCAGACCCTGTTCTGACACATCAAACATTGTGGCCCACAGGTCATGTCCTGCGAAGGTTACTGCACTTAAGACAGAATAGTTTGGAAATGGGAGGCAGCAAATACCTACTTGTGCTAAGATGACTGCTTCTGACTTCACCTCTTTGTAGAAAACATGTACTGAATAATCAGTAACTAAATAAGTAAAATATGTTTGAGAAATTTGTAGGAAAAACTCTAACAATTACATATATTGCTGATGTTAATATTGCCTTTATTTGGATCTGATCAGTGTGAACTTTGTTCTCCCTGAATGGGAAGAGTTTAAAGTATTTGTTTTAAATTTTGTGGGCTCAATCCATTTTTTTAAATCTTATGCTGAACTCTGGATTATTTCTGGCCACCCATAAATGGATAAAGATCACTGTTGTAACCCCATGGATTTGGCCTTTAAATACAACTTGTTATAAGAAAAAAGCCACAACCATAAAAAGTGCTTGATATTAGAGGTCTATGGCCTTTTGGACCAGGCCACTAGAGAAAGTAAGCCAGTGGATTTTGTGATAAATGGATGGATTTTTGTTCCTCATTTTGTCTTCTAAGTTTTTGAGAGATTTTCAAGTGAATATCATAACTGCTGGGTTCAGAATCTCTGAAATAAATAGTAATCATCATTTTATGTACCCTGAACATACCCAAGACTTACTAAAATTGCATATTGCAGAGTAGAAAAACATCATGGCATTAATTTGTATGCGTAGTCGGTGTGGTAATGATTAGATTGTCCTGTATTGATATGTTTATGTAAATATTGTGGACTGGGCACAGTTCTGGATTACCTCAAGAATGTATTAATTTAAATTTAAACATGGAATAGGGACATTTTGTGCAGGTTTAACATCTGTAACCAATACAGGCTATCTGCTGCCTCAAAATAGTCAGTTGTCTGTTGAGACTAGAATTCTGTCATGTAGCTTATCTATCACAATAACAATGTCTCTTCATGTTATAGGATGTTAAAATTTTCATGTGATACCTGTTGAGAAAATAGAACTGTTGTGATGTAAATTTTACCGCAGGCTTCTGTCTAAGGAAATGTGCTGCCTCAGCATATCAAACACACACACACACACACACACACACACACACACACACACAGTCATTTTCTCTCACACTAGCATGTGTCAACTTGCCTGTTTACGAACATGAACACCATGTTAGATGGCTCAGTGTTTAGGTAGTCAGACGTAGACAAGGTTACCGGTTTGATATCCCGACTGTGCCAAATGTCATTGTGTCCTTGAGCAAGGCACTTTACCTTAAGTTGCTCCAGGGGGAATGTTGCTGTATTCACTTTATATTGCATTAAATCATGTAAATGTAAAATAAATTATGTGGCCTATCGCTGTACACTATAGTTAATAGAGCTGTAAGCATAGAAATATTTGTTCTATCCCTTCTTGGTATGTTTCCTATGGGTTATATATGTATCAGGTTTCAAAGTTGTACTTGTATTCCTTGGTTGAGTGTTCATTAGCTTTTGTTCCCAGTGTTATTTTGTGTCCTATAGGGTTGGTATTGTAGCAAGGCTTCAGCTGACCACCAATGGGACTAGACATTATTTTTCATACCCTGTGATTGCCAATGAGTGGAACAATAGGCCTGCAATTTTTGTTGTTTGTCATCTGTACTTACACCCTATTCGGGACAAAGGTCTATTCCAGTAATTACATAAAATTACATCTGGTATATTTTCAAATTATATCACCAGGGTGTCTGAACATTTTATGAGTGCTTTGTCTCTGTATTGCTTGTTTTCCACGGTCTAGTCTGCCAATACTTGTTAGATATTGTTTTCATTGGCTTTAGATCGCAGACACAAGATATTTCAAAGTAATGTTATTTTAATATAATCTTATATCCTCTAAACACAATCATAACATGAATTAGCTTTAAGGTATGCCATTGTTATTGATAGTTAATATAATATCTCATATCCCCCTCACAGAGGACAATTATTAACTATATTTCCTTATTCCCCTCATAGTAACAAATACTTGGCTCAGCAAGACAGTGTTTCCTGGTCTGCACACATCAAGCCAATTTGTTCTATTGAGGAAGAATTCTGTCTTTAGAAAGATTAGAATGGCCCACTGTGTCCTGCTGTTATGATATACCTGAAAGTAGAGGAGAATCACGGTGTTGTTGTTATGTCCAACAGAGTTCAGAGTAGACTGGAGCACAGCACATTACAAAAATGCAGTTAGAATGGCACGCAAATCATACTTAAGAGAAAATGTTGTGGCTTGGCCTGCACCATATGGGAACATTTTGGGAGCTAGGACAGAGCTATACAAACGGTGCACTGCAGTCCACCACTATTGCTCTGCCTCCACAGTTCTGGTCACAGCCGGATAGCGTTTTCTTGTTAACTGAGACAGCTTGATTCTCCCTCTGCTCCTTCCCTGGTTGTGACAGAAAGAGGCTGAAGTGTTGCTCTCTGCTCGAACTGTAGAGCAGATGTTGCGCTGCTGACAATGTCTGGCCTACCTCTGTATTGACAGATGGAATGAGATGAAACAGCGCCCCCTTGTCTTACAATATGCCAATATTTCGGACTCTGCCTGAAGAATAAATGTGACGTACCATCAGATGTTGTACATTGGTCAAGTCTTGTTATAGTAAGACAACGTTTTTTTCTCGCCCTTCCCAATTCCCACTAACCCTGCCTTGTCGGCAGCTCCGCAACGCCTTGAACAGATCTGTGGGATGGCTAGGGTCGAGCACATGGTTCATCCAACCACATTCAGCCGCTGATTTCTTTTCACGCTGCTCATCTAACATGGATGCCTTTAGTCAGATCACGCACGGGATGGTTGCGTTCACCAACTATACTTCCGCAATTTAATTTAAAGGTGCCCTATCTGAACACAAGGAGTCACTGGGGAGCAATATGGCAGGATAGATGTACAAAGAGGCCAGTGTTGTAATATGTAATAGCTGATAGTGCAGCCTGCATATCTTCTGCTGCCTGCCTGCTCACAGTGTCTTTTCTGCTGTCTGTTTTAATGCTGTGTGCTTGTTCTGCGGAGGACAGGCTGATTTAATTGCTATTGCCTCATTCAAACCCAGCTACCTTTTAATTTCTGGCTTCTTATTGAATGCCTAGGGCTGGAGCCCCGCCTCCAACCTCACCAACCATGTGCTGCTGTTATGTGGTCTCAAGATGTGACGGTGAAATTAGTGTCTCTACATTGGATCCTGCCACCTCTGATCTGAATTTGTGTGTTGTGTGTTTGTACAAAAGCCAGAAATGTAAAGCCTACAGAGATCCTATTTTGTCCAAGATGATTGACAATCCCACTGAAACTAACCATGGATTGGTATAACCACAAGACACGACAACCATGTAAAACGGTCACACATCCACTATGCATGCTGGTTTCGGAACTTTGTTTAACTTTGTTTTCCTTTGCTTTTGGGAAACACTCGATCCCACGTCAAATCTTGGTAAAGAAGAGACCAGAGACTCTGACTGCTACACAATCTAATTTGAAAACGTATAGTTATGTTCTGTGGTTATAATGATATTGTTCTGTTGTCAAAGCTTTAATTAGATGGAGTATTTTGAATATACTTCCCATGAAAAAGGAGTGTCCCAGTGTAATATTAGATGCATCCAGCCCTTTGAATTTGATTTTAAAACCATGCTAAAATAGAAGTACTCATTTAGCATATAATGTAAAATCTAATTTCATAATTGATACCCATACTTTTAAATGCCTTTCAGTTCTATTCCTTTTAAGACTCTCAGTAACATCCATGACAAGGCCTTTCCCATATCGAGTAAACTAATCCTAAAGAAGCTTACAGGCTCGTCTTAAAACCAGTGCTTGTGTCCCCAGTTGACAGTATGTAAGTCTTTATAGCATTAGTTTTGGTTGCTGTAGCAAAGCCCCATTCTTACATCTGGTCGACAGTTTTCTCCCACTGGAGAGCAGTGTGTACCCAAGGATGCATTTCATAATATTATGATACTTCTACTCTTCAGTCCATCTTCGCATAAACATCAATCCTATTCTGGGACCTTGACATCATTCAAGGTCGGGTCTGTACTTAGTGACGACCTGTCCTCATCTCTCAAGTCAATGTGCTCAGCTGAGGACAGGAAGTTCAGGAAGTTTGCAAAGAGTTTGGGCAGGGCAGAAGTCATGTTTTCACATGAAATGGGAGTCACTGCCTGTGTACTGAAAGCACTTGACTGCCAGCATGGGGAGCTTGTAGTGTCCCTGTGAGAACACAACAACAATATGGGATGGACTGTAATATTGGTTATTATTGGTGTTATTGAGTTCTTTAGGACCCTCCTACAGGCCACATGCTCTGTGTGGAACAGTAATATGGCACTCAAGTAGCGAAAACAGCCTGCAGCGTTAACGAGCTGTGTGGAATGTAAACTGTGTGGTCATGTTTTGTGTATGTACACTGTTTGATTATAAACCGCACAGATACTGTAGAACCTCTACTTCTGTATGTGACATTTGCAACGGTTCGTAATCTAATTACATTAGAACTCAAGTGATGTTGTCCTTATTCAGACATTTTAAACTGAACACTTCAGTGGCCCATTTTGTTGTAAAGCTGTAGTATTTTGATTAAAATGCCCTATTGGTCCATAAATAATATCAGAAGGCTATATTTTACACTTTCTTGGCTTTCTGATGGAAAAGCCAGCTGAACACAAATGAAATAACTCCTGCTTTCCCCTTTGTGTGTGTCCTTCTCTTTATCTCTCCCCAATTTCCTCTACCTCTCTCTCGTGGGAAGAAAAGATCTAGTGCAGTGTGTCAAACAGGTCCTTGGTCACGCTTTAGACAGGAAATATTTGGAAACCGTCAGTTCAGACTTAATTTGGTCTCTAGGAAACATCTTGTTTATTTTTCTGACTTTTCACCCATTAGCTTCAGCTGAATTCTTCCACTCCATTCTGAGTTGCACATCTACTGGCCTACCATGAGTCAACCATTTCTAACCCACTATTACAGTCCCTAGCTAGCCCTCCTTAGATCCCAGGAGAGTGTACAGCAGGGGTGAGCAAACTACAGCCCGTGGGCCAAATGCAGCCTGCCGCACACTATGATCTGGCCCAGCGATGTGATTTTAATAAATTAATTCAAAGTCAAATGATGACCGTATATGCTAGAAACAAATCTTGCATACAGTTGGAAAGAGGAAGCTCTGCTGGAAATAATGTCCATGTGGGATAATAGCAGCCGGAGATATCGCGTCTCAATTGCGGGTACATTTTGCCAACTTTATTTTGGTTAACTAAAAACATTACAGACAGGAAGCAGGAAGTGGAAATGCCTGGAGGCATGCCAATATGGATTTTACAGTGATGTCAGTCATGTATTTTACTATAACTAACAAAAGTTAGTTACTATAATTACTATAACTAACAAAAGTTTTTGAGGCTCTATATGACATCATGCATGAAATCATTGTCTCGAAAGGTTGGGTTTAACTTATTCATCTTGGAGCCTAGAGTCTTCTGAATCCCTAATTATAGGACACGTTAGGACAAAGTATGATCTTTGCAGAAGCCAAAATATCAACATAGTGCCAGGTAGACTTTAACCCCCTTAGAACTTGAAGGGTTAATTATATTTGACTGACTTTCCATATGCACTCTTGTCTTGATTCGCAGGTGTCAGCGAGTATGCTAAATGATCTTGAAACTAACAGTAAATTCAAACAATATAATGGTGTTAGATAACAAACATTTATTTTCTGTAGGCTATACATGTAATTGTGTGGGGGGGTAATTTAATGACTAAGGGTGTTAATGACTCTAGTCAAACCCCAGGCATAAGAATGTGTGAGGCAGGGTGAAATGCAGGTTTGGAATTTGTTGCATATAAAGGCTGATTGGTTACTTCAGAAAACTAAAACGTTTACTTCATGGTGATTGGTTACTTCAGATCAGAAAAATGTAGAAAGGGGAATAGGGGGGTAATTTGGGTTACAATTTGACTGGGTTCTCGAAATACTGTGTTCTCAGTTTGGGAAGCTAAGCTGGGCTGGGTTAAAACAACCTAGGCTAAGATGGGGCTTTGGCTGTGAAAGGTTAGTTAGTCATTTTCCGCCTGTCTCCCTTCTCTGCTATTCCCTTCTAGAGCTGTTTGCCTGCACAGCTGGGATGTGAGATGTGCATTACATTAAGTCACTGACCTCAATCCTGCCCGGTCGGAGGGAGGGAGCGAGCGAGCGAGCGAGCAAGGGAGGGAGGAAGGGAGGGAGCGAGGGAGTGAGGGAGGGAGCGGCCTTTGCAGGACTGCCAAGCTGGTCTGATGGGTTGGATCTCCCCATATTATCACTCGGTGTTTCTGGGGCCAATGCTTTTCTGTTTAGCATGTTGCACTGTATGTCACGAAGACAAATTCATTAGTGAGGGAATAATTTGAGCAAAAAAACACACAAAACATGTCTATAATGTTAAACAACACCATACATGTACTGTGCACTTGCATTATGCCAACATGTTTTGCAGGTTGAGTGAAATGTGTGGAGGATTTTTACTGGTTCTAAAATACAGTTGAATGTTGGTATGCTTCATGTGTACGCTGCATAACCTGTAAATGATCTGTTTCCTGCTAGATAAAGAGCATGCCAATACCAAGTGTTGTTAGCAGGAATACTGTATGTGACCTTTCCAAACCAGCACTGACAAGCAGTCAGAACAGAAATGATCCAGATGTTGTCAGACCAAATAGTTTTCTGAGAAGTCATCCAGGAGTGATTTAACACTATTAAAACTTTCCTGACCTCACTACTTTCTCACTTTTATTTTGAACAAACACACTCTTAAATTCATACACACAAAATAATGAAAGTCGGAAAGGGCAGTTCTGTTGTGATACCGGTATTGCAATATTTTTTTGTCATGTAATGAAAAATCTAAAATTGTTCTTTAGTTTGGAAAATAAATGTTACTAGATGACATACAAATTATGTTGTGCATACATTTCATATTGCAATATATTGTCTGAATTTATGTGATACGATGAGTAGAATGCTACAGTTAACATTCATATGCACCACAGTTTTTATGTACAACCCTATTTACGAAAAGGTTTGGACAGTATAGAAAAGTAAAGAAAGTCACTTGAAAATTCTATTCACCATGTACTAAAGCATTGTTAATACATTATTTTATGTTTTATTTTGTGAATTTAATTTATCTTTGACAATATACTAATTTTAAATCTGATGACCGTAACACACTCCCAAAACATTGGGACAGTTGACTGTTTACCATTGTGTAACATCAACTTATCTTTTAATAACACTTATTAAGCGTTTGGCCACTGAAGACAACAGTAGCAAGCTTGATTTTTTCCTCATGCATGCCATCAGCTTTGCAACTGTTTGGGGCATTTGTTGCCTTCTTGCGCTTTATAATCCGCGACACAGTCTCAATCAAAGACAGGTTAGTATTGCAAACAGGCCATGCTAGCACCCACAATCTCTGCTTACTCAACCATGTTCTTATAATCTGGGCAGAATATGGTTTGGCATTGTCCTGCTGTAAAAGGTAGGGATGTCCCTAGAAAATAAGTCAGGTTGGCAGCATATGTTGCTCTAAAATGAGTCCATATCTTTCTGAATTAATGGTGCCCTCACAGATGTGCAAGTTACCCACGCCATGGGGACTGACACCACATACCATGACAGACACAGGCTTTTGGATCTAATAGCTTGGATGGTTCTTTTCCTCTTTGGCCCAGAGAACACGACTGCTGTTTTGTCCATGAACCATTTGAATGTTGACTCGTCAGACCACAAAACACGATTCCACTGTGCTTGCTACTGTCCATCTCAGATGAGACTGAGCCCATAGAAATCGATGGCACTTTTAGACAGTGTTGATCAAAGATGCCACAAGTTAGTGTATTAGATTACTTTTCTGGCTTGGGCTGAGTTCACTACTTATGGGAAGTTCCTCAGTACGACCCTAATGACCAGTAGTCTATTACACTAACTTGTGGGGAATCTCTGGTGTTGATGTGTGGCTTCTGCTTTGCATTGTAAAGCCTTAACAGTATCTGTGGATGCAGCAGCAAATGGTGTTAACTGACAAAGGTTTACAAAAGTATTCCCAAGCCCTTGTCAGGATATCCATTACAGACTCGTGACAGTTTTTAAGACAGTGACGTCTGAGCGATCAGATTTGGTTTTTCGCTTTGCCCTTTACACACTGAGATTTGACAGGAATCCGTATACTCTTTTAATTAGTATATTGTGCACTCTAGAAGGTGAAATGCCCAAAATCCTACCGACTTGTCTTCGGGGAATGCTGTTTTCAAAGTTTTGGATTTTTCGCTTACGTATCTGTCGGCAGATTGTCAAGACTTGACCCATCCTTGCTATTGAAGGACTAGGCCTTTTTTGGAGGCTCCTTATATCCGATAACAGAACTTTGAGTACCGATCTGATACTAGCTTTCATAATCTAAAATGTGCACCCACCCACTGTGCTGTCAGACCTAAACACCAGCCATTTACCGGTACATAATTTTTTAATATATATATATATTTATTTATTTATTTATCACATGTACAGCAATGATGACAAAAAAAAGGTGCATAGCAAAATGTACCCTCCCCCTTCCCTCCTCTATATCCACTCCACCCGATTCCCCTACCCCCAAACCCCACACAAAACATCCAGACGAAAACACAACACACGGACATACATTTATATCTAATTTACAATAGTAAGATTAATACTAATACTAACTTGGTTTAAGGAAAATCTGTTGGAAGCCTCTGCAAACTGTTAAAATATGAATAAATGACTTCCATTTGTCAGAGAATTTAGAGTGAGATCCCTTCAAGGAGTACTTAATTTTCTCCAATTGCAAAAATAGTAGGACAATTAGCCACTGGGAAGCTAAGGGGGGCTGACAGGATTTCCACAATAGTAAAATCCTGCGTCTAGCTAATAATGTTGTGAAAGCAATAATTTCAGAGTCTTTATTGTTTAATTTAATCGAGTTACCTGGGATTCCGAACAGAGCAATTAATGGGCATGTAGTCAGGTGAATTTTGAGGGCTTCAGAAAAAAGTATGGAATACTGAATTCCAGAAGCTATTCAGTTTTGGACAAGTAAAAAAACATATGGTGTAGGTCACAGGGAGAGGAGTGACACCTGTCACACACATCCATCACTGCTGTGTACATTTTGGATAGTCTGGACTTTGAGTAATGTACTCTGTGTATAACCTTAAATTGAATGAGACTCAGATGGGCACATGAAGAGGTAGAACTTGTTCTTTGCTGCTGGGTTAATTGAAAAAAAATCACTCTTTTGTAGGTTAAGTTTGTACCCCCAATACAAACAAAAATGTTCAAGATAGAGAGGATACTCGTTAAAGAGGTAGCTGGGTTATGGACATAAAGTAATAGGTCATCCGCATATAACGACAGCTTGTGTTCAATTCCCCCCCTGGAGACACCCTGAAAAGTGGGTGAGGCCCGTAATGCCGCCGAAAGGGGCTCAATGGCAATGGCAAAGAGCAATGGGGACAGCGGACAGCTCTGCCTTGTCCCGTGTTCCAGAGCAAAGTATTCAGAATAAATATCATTAGTGCAGACACTGGCCTGAGGGGAAGCATATAAAAGCCTAATCCATGCACAGAGATTGTCACCAAAACCAAACTTCCTTTGCCATTGGGTCTTTACCCTTTTTAATTTATTTTCTAACACTTAACTTAGGCCACAGTATTGGTTGAATCAGCATTTAGAATAATCTGTTTGAAAAAATGTCTTAGATTACTAATAAAAAATAATCATAGGATTGTTTTAATTAGCTCCCATTAAATCTACAGTCCAAGTAAATGTGTCTTTAGCAATGGAACTGAACACAATACAACACTATGTAATAGGAAACCGTATTATGGAGAGGTAAAATAGTTGATTAACAATTCATTCTAATGAAATTAAGTTTGTTCTTTAGAAACTGAACAGCCCTTACATTAGTGTGTGCGTGTGCCTGAATGCTTCTCTGGTAAAATGAGAGCGCCACTTTAATCCAATCATAAACACAGACTCAACGAACACCATAGCCCTTATTTTTACTGGCAGCAGAATCATCCAACAAACACTTAGCATTTCACTCTGTGTGCTTGACAATTTTTTCAGATCATGGATAATAACATGGTATCATATTCCCATGAAATTCCAAATTTCCATAACTAAACACATTTTGTCCCTGATATCCTCTACATTCACTTCATGTAGCCTACTGGTGACCTAGCAGAAGGGCTCTTAACTCTGGGGAGATATAGTTTTTTTCCTCTGTACTGCATATAAATGTCTATACCACAGCTCAGGCTGGATTTCTCACAGCCTCGCTCCACCCAATTATATATGCAACCGACGTGTCTTTTTTGTCAAACGACGTCCAATCCAAGACAAATGCTTGAAATAAATAATAAAATGTATAGGTTTTACAATTCACCCAATGCATTCGCTGGTAGATTAGGCAATGTAAAAAAGCACCCGCATAATGTACAAATAGGTTACATGTTCACCTGACCTATTTCTAATCTGGAAACATGCCTAGAACACTATTTATTGTTTATACCACAAGAATACATCTACAACAATGCTTAACTTTAGTTTTGAATGCCCAATCATTAAAACAACTCGTGTTTGTTGTACCTTATTAGGACATGGTATCGGATCATTACAAAGACTCCAAATGCTAATACACGATCCTGTGATTTTGGCCAGCATCGGACACATTTCCGATCCCAGTATTGGATTGGTGTATCCCTACCGCTATTAGTTTCATAATTGTAGCCATCAACTGTCCCATTATAAATCACTAATATTCAACAAATGTCTTTAATATAAGGCTAGTTATAGCAATAGATTTATCAGCAAAATGCTTGCCTTAAAGATGCAGTCTGTGACAGTTTGCAAAATAATGTTTTAAACCTGTTTTGGCCTGGATGTCTATGCTCTATATGTGCATTCTATGCTATTCATATGTACTGTATATAGACAATACGAATGTATGCACTTACTGTTGTAATTTGCACGAGTCTGCTAAATGTCGGTTGTCCGTAAGGAGTTTAATTTGTATTGTTGTTTTCTTGACAATAACACAAACATGTAAGATACTTGTAAATTGTTACCCTGGTGGATCAGTAGTGATGGCAGAATGATGTCAGGACTTGCCTCACAGTTTATCCGTGGGCTCTGGCACTTTTTAAACAATACTGTAGTTAAGGCTGGTGCTTTTACAGGCTTTTTTCAAAGGCTTTAGAACCAGCTTTTCAAACAGGTATGTCTGATATGTGACCTACGCTTTACGAAGATATAGGATTGAAAGGTTTTAGTAAGCAACACCTTGTTGTATACAGTACTAACATTGTTGTAGTAGTGTAAAATCCCCGTCTGATAACACACAGACAGTTATTACTGCACTGCTGTAAAATATTTAATGCTGCTTTAGATAAATACATGAGATATCTTCACCCTTTGTGTAAACCCTAAGGTCTAAATTTGTGGGTCTGAACCATCAGTGTTTTCAAAACGGCATCATAGCTGTGAAGCAGTAGTCAGTGTGCCAGCTAGACAGGGGAGGGTTAGCCAAACAAACTTCCCAGATGATTCTCCTGTAACATTGGCAGTCACTATAAGAACATCCCACCAGTGCTCTCAGAATATGGACACGTTCCCGGGTCCTTACAGTGACTCAGCCCCCAGGGCCAGAAGGCACCCCACATATCGTGCTTGGAAACACACGTCTCGGTTGTCCTACGGATGGTCACCAACACAACCGTCATTGGACCTGGCAACAATGTGACCGTTAACCACAAGCACAATTAACTTGACCAAACTCAGTTTTTCCACCTCTTAAAATATGAGCCTTGAACACGGCAGAGGAAATTGGCCCCGGGTGTATTTCACACTGCTTCTTATACAACAGACAAGTTGGGTAAATATGAATAATGGAAAAAATTATAATTGTACTTACTTGAAACTTCATTCAACTGTCCTTTATTTGATTGTCCTCTTTCCCCTCAAATGTATTACACGTGATATGGAATATGTCATTAAAAGAAAGGGAACATCATCTGCACATTCCATTTGTTTACTTGCTTACATTCTCCGGGCCCTGTGTTTCAGTCTGCATGCAAATCTATTGTCCAACCATGGAATTTTATCCTTTTGGCACATCTAGGACTGCTTTCCCTTCATAAATGAAATAACAACAGCACTCTGATTGCTAACACTTCGAACATGGTTGTTGTACTGTAGCGTTCAGACTGGTTAGTATGCCCCCTGTTGTCCTGTCTCTAAGGTTTACATTCCTTCTAAACCAAATGAGCTAGGGCTCTACCTAATCCCAGTGAATTGGCATTAGAAGAGAGCAACTGAGGACCAGACAGACAGCTGGTTTGCATTAGGATCGGACCTGACATTGCTTTTTTTTTCATAAAAGCCTGAGAAAGCTGTGTCCTACACAACTTAAATACCAGTGTCTTCTTGCTTCGCAAGGCTTTGTACATTAGCATTTAGCACTAGGGTTGCATGCAAAGGGTCAGAAACTTTCTGGCAAATCTCTGGAATTCTCCCTGAAATTTTCCATGGGTAGTTAAGACCACTAACTTTAAATTCATCAAAAATGTTATCTTGTAACAGTGAACCTTTTTTGTGGGACACACAAGGCAATTCTAGGTCTTGTGGCATATTTTGGTTAAACTATCAAAGTAAATTTGATAGTTTGCACATGCATTCTTCTAACACATGTACAGCTGGTTCTTAAGATCTTGCACACTAATGAGATGCTATTGAGCTTCTCAATATCTTGCACACTAAGGAGATGCAATTTTTTATTAACCTTTTACTTTGGGTAAAAATCCCAATGCAATCCTAATTAAATCCAGGTTGTCACACTACAAAATGTGGAAATGTCAAGGGGGGTGAATACTTATGCAAAGCACTGTATATCCAATGCAAAAAACATCTACATTTAAATGGTATTAATATAAATTTGCATATATGTCTGTTAATTCCTATATATGCCCATAAATTCCCACGGTAACTTTCCACATCTGAATATTCCCCAAAATGTGCAACCTGATTTAGCCCTGTCAAAACCACTGTTTGATGTGAAATGTGTGTGTAACGGCCTCCTGCTATTTAGCGGAGCTCCCATTTCAGTTAACACAACATTGGTTAAGTCTATAGGAGATATTTTGGTAGCAGATCTGTTCCTCCTTGTCTCCAGTAGGTCACACTGTAACCTCCAGCTGTGGTGTGGTGGGGCTAACATCAAAAGCTGGGCTTTAGTCCTCTGGATCAGCCTAACCCTAAAAAAAATGGTTTTATTTTAGATGTGATTACAGAGGAATTTATGAATTCAATCAACTTTAAAATGACAAAAGTCTAATAGTTTTGTCAGTATGATTTTTCTAGCTCCATCTGTTTTCATAATAACTTGGGTGTTATGAATTCCCTCATTCTTGTGTCTTGTAGGAACAACAGTTATAAAATCAGTTTGAAAGCATATTAGTTCAGGCTTAACTGGGTCTGTTCTGTGTTCCCATTAAGGGATTCTTTGTTTTTTAATGTGACAGCTATAACAGGCCCCAGCATCAAACACACACACACTGCTTCCATAATATTTGTGAAGTGTTTCCTGTAAAAAAACAGTGTAGTGTTTAAATGAACACTGTTCAAACACCTCATATGTACCAATACCTGCAGGTGGACCCCTTGTATTCACATCAGTGGCAAACTGGTAAATTGGGTAGGGGGTTGTTAAACCATAGGAGCTGTTTGAAGCTGAAATTAGGGAGGTGTTAAACAATTGAAGTTGTTGTAAATATACCTGAAAAACAGCAGACTAATTAGCCTTTCTAGTCTCATTTCTTTAAATGGCCTGTGAACATGCAGGAGTCATGACTAGGGCTGTATTTTAAAATGTGCACTTTATTTAGACTAGTCAGCTACATTGGAGCTGGATGGATACTGTTTGTGTATTAGTATAAAAGGCATATTTTAGTTTGATGGCTACTGTTGTGTACTAGTATAAAAATACATGCTTGACAAATCAGTGGGATGTTGGTCTGTGTATGAAATGGGTTACACATTCAGGACTCAAATCAGTGTTTAGACATTATCACCTAGCTGACGTCATACCCCTGAGGATTGGCTGAATTGAGGGCTGCTTCCCATGTTCCAGAATTGATAAGATTGGTTACTATAGAGATTGTTGAGCTTGAATGCGTTGAACACATTGGAGGCCTAAGTTCATCTGTGACTAACAGTGCTACAGCTTTTCATCACTTAATGAAAAAGGCATTTTCTGGCAATTTTATTCTCTTCTGTGCTAAATAATGTACTATATATTTTAAATGGCTCTTTTTAAACACAATGATTTGTTCTGTGTTTTTGTGTGTCATCTCAGTCTGCTTAAGCAGGGTAGTTCTGCTGTTTGAAGCAGTGTGTTCTAAAGTGTCTTCATCTTGGTCCCCTGTCTTCTCTGTTCCCCAGGCCACGGGGAGTGCCACTGTGGAGACTGCAAGTGCCATGTAGGTTACATTGGAGACAACTGTAACTGTTCCACGGAAACCGTGACCTGTGAGTCCGATGATGGGCAGATCTGCAGCGGGCGAGGGCGCTGTGTGTGTGGGCGATGCCAGTGCACAGAACAAGGGGCGTTTGGGGACACGTGTGAGAAATGCCCGACCTGCCCAGACGCTTGTGGAACCAAGAGGTAATGTGGCAGGGATGCTGTGGGGGGGGGGGTGAAAACAATGTGGAGAGTATAAAAAAAGGCAACTCAAATTGGCATAGTTCTGCCTGGGATTTGGGACAGATAAAATTGATTATTGCTACGTCGTTCTCCAAGGACTCCTTGGGTGCAGATCGGGTGCCTGTAAATTCAGTTGCGGAAGTATAATTAGTGAGCTTATTCATCCCACACATGATCTGACTAAAAGCTTCCGTGTTGATCAGTGCAAAAATAGTTGACGGCTTGTGTTTGGATATAACATGTGAGGGCCCTTCACTCCTGCACTTGTCCAAGGGGTTGGGAGCTGCTGACAAGGCAGGGACAGTGGGGAAACATTGGACAAAAACAATTGGGAGGGGAGAAAATGGGGAAAAAAGAAAATACAAATAATACAAAAGGAAAGTGTGATGGATGGTGAGGTATTATACTGAGATAATGAAAGAGAGAAAAAAAAACCTTTTTCTTTTCTAATTAATTTGGTAGCAGTGATAAACATTTTGTGACTGCTGAGTTTCTTCCGTTCATTAAATACCTTTGAATGTAGCAACCAAAACATTTTTTTACTATAAACATTTGAGTTGAACACTTATTTATTTCTATGAACAATACCCAGAGCATTCATTATATGCATTAAGGTATAAAGACTTATTAATCTAGTTCTGTAAGACAAGACATATAAGCAAGATGTGAAGATGGTTCTGATCATTACTTCAGAAGAGGCTAAAGGTTACGACCCAAACGCTGCACTGTCATCAGTTATTCTGTCCAGGCTCAGTGCTTATCAGCCGGTTGTACCAGGGAATGTTTTGCTGTCATTCAGGCATCAGGGCAGCTCTCCACAATCATCACACATGGCTCTCATTTCACTGAGGTAAAAGATTACTTTCAGAGTGTGACTACAATGCTAGGTGTGGTCACGTCTACTCTTCTGAACACAACACACACCATGTACTCTTCGGTGTGTCAGCACGTTATCATCTCTGCGGTCTCTCCAGCTTCTGACCGTCTTTTTCCTCCAGGGAATGCATCGAGTGCCGGCTTTTCAACTCCGGAAGACTGGCCGACAATCAGACGTGCCAGCGGCTTTGCAAGGATAAGATAATCACAGTGGAAACGCTTAGTGAGTAAACAACTACAGGCCTTTACCCTTTACACCCACACAGAATTTGGAGAGTCAGAATGGCTTTCATTCGCCAAGTACAGGAATTTGAGTTGCTAAAGCAATGCTGCCCCAAAACAACTGAATATACAGACTATAAATGCAATTGGATTTACACAGTAAACACTATGAACACTGAATCTAAAGATAAAATCCCTGTATACACACTGCCAGATTTGATGTCTGTAAATCCTTATAGGAGTAAGTAAACCCTCTCCCGTTCAGGGTGTATGTTTATGTTATTATCTGGCAGGTGGAGTGGCAGAGTGGACATTTTGTCCCATGCAGCAAGACCCATCATCTGATTCAATGGCACAAAACTATATTAAAATAGGATGCCCTTAAATGGCCATACTGCTATTAATTACACGTTTCCCTATGTACTCCACCCTCTAAAATAACTCCACCTGCACGTCATCGTGTACTGTCATTTAAAGGCCTTGGGCTTCAGTGGAACCAACACAGTCCCGCGCTTTCATTTGTCTGATTTCACTATGAAGGTTATACAGGAGTAATTTTCTAGGACTGTCTTGGAATGTAAAAAGTTCATAATTTCAGAATGTTTGGCCTCTTGATTAAAACTACTGAAGCATTTTACGTTTCTACAGTATTTGAAGGGCTTTATTTTAGTGCTGGGCGGTATGACCAAAAATGTATATCACGGTATTTTTCAAAATTCTACCGGTTTCACGGTATTTTAATTTTTTTCATGCATAATCAGGTGTTCCCAGCATTTTCTACTGGTTGAGAGAGGAATTATTGCAGTAGATTCATACATTTTTTGATATTCCAAGACGTGCTTGTGGCTAAGGTGGTGGAACGAATCGCTCGTATCCGATGTTGTGAGTAGAATTTACAGCTGTAAATAAAAAAGAAGACAAGTCATAGCTAAGTCCACCGTAAGCAATGTGCGTCCGTGAAATCAGAATATTACTAGTGATAGTTGCTAGACAGTGTTCTTTTCTTAATCCAAATAGATCAAATGGACGAAGAAAGTTTTAAACTTTCCAATGTTGCCCACTGGAAACCGTTTTGTTCCATAAGCCATAAAGTGTAAAAGAAAAGAGAAGCTACCATTAATACTTGCATTTCATAGGCTTAAAAACATATTATTTTCACGTAATTATAAATTCCACCAATAATAAATTGATTGCTAAATTTAATGTGCCTGCAAGAGAAACGTAAATAGTTACAAATTGTTCTGAGTTACAAAGCCAAAGAATGCGTGTGTGTGCTGTGCACTACGGTATGAAAAATACATGCTGCTTTAACCAACTTTAGTTAGACAAAACAACTAGCATCGTTCTAACTTGAGAAAGATAACAGAAAATAGATTCACAATTTAGCATGAGGAAGGGCAGTGAAGCGTCAGTCTTAACAAGCATGTACTGATGGAAAACATAATGAAATGTGACTGATTAAGATTTGTCTGTAACATACAGTAACGTTAGTACCGTTTTAACAAACAACACTTTGGCAATTTCCAGGCATTGATAATCCATGCAGTTGGCTGCTAACGTAAATAATGTGCCCTGTATCTTCGATTGAAAAAACGGTCTTTCTCCAAAGAAATTACAGCTAAATCCTAATTCAATCAGAGAATCAGAAAAACAATACATTTGTATTGCATCCTGGCTGTCCCTGCTAGCTACTATGCGTAGCTCATTGAGAGCTTACGCCCGGCTGGTGCAACAGGTGTATATATATCAAGTCCGACGTAAAGGGCATTTTAGGTCGGACGTACAGTTAGGACCTATATATGTACAGCTGGTGCAACCGGTCCCTGAGCACTGCTGTTTACCCTCACCACGCCTCGTAGTTGCACCATGCATGTTTAGAAGGGCCACATTGAAAAGGGTCCGAACTGAAACAGTGTCTTCTTCTTCTTCTTCTTCTGTGGGGTTTTATGGCGGATCGCAACCATCTTAAGGTGCATGTACCGCCACCAACAGCACCGGGGAGCGAGGCCGGACACGGCCCACCCTCGTCAACACCACCCCAACACTCCATGATCCCATCAATTAACCCCCCACCCACCCCCCCGCCCCACTACCTACCCTCCCCCGTCCCCTTCCCCTTCATCATCTCGTGCACCATTTCCCCCGTGACATCAATGACACCCATAAAATCCTTAGCTGCACCCACCACAATTCCGTCCCTTAACCTGGCTACATACATTTATCACACTACACAAGAACGCCAAAAACTCCACTCTTCCCACCACCAACGAATCCTTGCCCACCACACACTCATGCTTACACTTCTCCGACAACACCACACTACGACCACACACACCCCCCTCCACCACCGGGCCTACACGCCTCTCCTGCTCCACCTGCACACCAACC
>JACXGM010009275.1:0-27795 GCA_016801145.1 Umbra pygmaea
GGTGGGGGGGGATTGTTTAAACAATCAATTTAAACAATCAATGTCTTTTGTGTGAAATTTAAATCCTCAGTATTTACAAGATGTTTCCAGCGGACAAGAAGAGGGTAGAAGCTGCACTGGCTTCAGCACACCTTCCCAAAGGAAAGGTCAGAAGGGTTTTTAAACAGTCAACGTGCTATACAGTCCTGGTTCTGAAAACTGGGCCAGTACATCGTCATGTGAAAGGCTGTTCTGTGTTCTCTCAGGGTGACACTATGAAACCAGATGTCTTCACTGAAGCTGCTTTCAAGCTCTTCTTAATGAGTCTCTGCCCCCGACCTGAGATATATGAGATCTTCACTTCCTAGTAAGTGACATTTGAAAGAGGCAAGAAGTGATGTCATGTTAAATTGTTGTTATATTCCTTTCCACAGTAGGCAGAGGCGAGATTTCCAAGATTTCTGAGCCAAGATTTCTGAGCCCCATGAAAGAAAACCTTTATAGGCCCCACCAATATGATAAATCATACTTAGGTCGTTTTCACACCTATAGTTCGGTGGACTCGGTGCGATTCGGGGGTGAAGTTGCAACATTGTTTCATTTCTCATTTGGTTCGGTTTGCTTTCACACTGCACTTTGTCAAACGCACCAAACACTGTCAACACATGTCACATGGCCAGGCTGTTGCCTAGCAATGGAATTACTTTGAAAAGTTCCAAGGCAAATTCGCTGTTACTTCCTAGTCTCAGAAAAAATTGAACAACACCAAATGTATGTAATCTCAGGGTTTTTGGTTTTGCTTTGGTGTTTCCATCAATCAAATATTGTAATACAAGGCATGGAGTTGTGGAGCATTTCATCATTCGAATGAGACAAGTTTTTCTCCTCCCTAAACCAATTCCTAACTATGGAGAGTGCTAATCATTTTAACAGGCGGAAACACTATCCTACGGGGAACAGACTTCGAAAAAAACTGGTCATTTTGAATTAAACCTGAGGCAAAACGATGAACCGCTCACTCTACATTATCTTGCTTATTACCAGACTACTGTAGAATTAAATTCATTTGACACAAAATAGTATATCCTGATTCTAGGCTGAGAACTGTTACCATACACAAAAACACCACAAGGTTCCGATCACAGTATGCTACACCAGAAAAAATTATCTCCAGAGGAAATGTTATAAAATACACTGTTTTTTGGTTTGCTTCCTGTATTTAGGTCGGATCGCGTTCACACCTAAATTGAACTGAACTCTAGTTCACTTGGAAGCGGCCCGAGACCCCCGTTTTGAAGTGGACCAGAGTTTGTTTGTTTGGTCCGCACCAGAGTTCGGATGAGCTTTCACACCAGCCCAAACGAACCGGACTATCCGAACAAACGCTCCAGGGTTCTTTTTAAACAGACCAAACTAGGCAGGTGTGAAAGCGACCTTATCTGAATTCCAGGGCCTTGTCTAGACCCTCTCAGTGTCCCTGAATTGTCACCCCCTTTCATTCTTTTACCACGCGGCTGACAGTATGTCTAGCTAGCTTATATATTGTCCCTGGTTCAGGCGGTATCTGATGTAAGATGCTGCTGATGTGATTATCTGGGCAATTTCCTCTCCAGCTCTGCCAAGGCCAAGCCTTACATGACCAAGGATAGCTTGGCCAAGTTCATTAACGAGAAGCAGCGTGACTCCCGCCTAAATGAGGAGCTCTTTCCTCGAATCAGACCTGAGCAGGTTAAGGCTCTCATTGACAAGTACGAGCCCAACTCCTCCAATGCCAACAGAGGTATGATAAACATTAGTATGTTTACTACTGATTAGTGCATGTTTACTACTGATTAGTACATGTTTACTACTGATTAGTACATGTTTACTACTGATTAGTACATGTTTACTACTGATTAGTACATGTTTACTACTGATTAGTACATGTTTACTACTGATTATTACATGATAAGTACAGGACAAATGAGCAGAAATCATTCCATTACTACTGTATCAGATGAGAGTATGTGTCTTATTCCACAGGTCAGATTTCTCCAGAAGGTCTACTGCTCTACCTGATGGGGCCTGAGACATCTGTAGTCATTCTGGACAAGCTGGCTAAGTGTCACGACATGAACCAACCGTTACCACACTACCTTATAAAGTCCTCCCACAACACTTATCTGACAGGTCAGATGAAAACCTTTACACTGTACCTCGTATCACACATTTCAGGAGGACAACGCTAAACACGGTTGCTGGTCAGAGAAATACAAATGGCCAAACACTGACAACAAAACATGGTGACATTGAAATAAGTACCACTGGTAATCAATAAACACTGTTTTACCGTTTAGCAATTTCCTTTATATTATCTCTTATTTAATTGTGAAAGCTGTATATTCGGTCGCATCGTAGCAGGCCAGAGATAATTACGGAGACCTGCAGTACCCAGATGACCCTTTAACTGACATACTGTAAAATCCCTGATGTATTATGTTTGTAACACCCTTGATTCTGTTAGAAAGTCTTGTTAATTATTGCTTTGTTTCATAGCCCCAAACAGAAGCAAGCAAACGTGACTATTTTTTTGTGAGTCAGATATGAACTGACTGTGTATTTATTATGCATTTTAAAGTCTCTAAGGTATAATAGGACAATATTTTTTGTGATCTCGCCACAGCTGGTCAGTTTTCCGGCGTGTCGTCCCCGGAGATGTACCGCCAGTGTCTTCTGGCTGGCTGCCGTTGCCTGGAGCTGGACTGCTGGAAGGGAAAACCTCCAGATGAAGAGCCCATCATCACCCACGGCTTCACCATGACAACGGAGATCCTTTTCAAGGTCATGTGTTGTTCATCCCTTATTCCACAGCATCGGACAAGGCAGTTGTAAATCACATATTCAAATATTCATTTTTATGAAAATGTAAATAGATTTGGGTTTATGACCTTGAACACTTTCCCCAATGTTATATTAGACATCAATGCTAGAAAACAATCTTCTTGATTCAACCAAAACCAAAACATCTAAATGTACACCACTGACACCCTTGCTGACCTCTGCTGCTGACATTGGTTAACCAAGAACCATGTCACATGTTCTAATTGGTTCAGGCTCCGTCTGTGTTGTGATGAGTTCAAAGTCAGAATGAAGAGCTCACACATGTCTTTCAATATGACCAGCATGTCTTTCTCTCCGCCCCTTTCCTAAATACAATTTGGCATTGTCAATAGCAACGGAACAAATTCTGCTCGCGATCTCTTGCAAACGGTTGTTTCAGAACAGATCTACGATGCCAATTAATTTTAGCTAGTCTGTCCCCGAGATATTTGATGCCTTCATAAACATATCTCTGAGATAACAGAGTGCCTAATGGTGGAACATTGACTGGTAATGTTACACAACAGTATAGTCCAGACACAGGACCAGCATACCAGGAAGTGACCCCTGCTAAACATCTCACAGTGACAGCTTCCTTTGTGGCTGTGCCAGCCGGTGTCCAGAGAGACACAGTGCAGTGTTGTGTTGGGCAGGGGCACTGGAGCATATATGCAGCACAGCAGCCTCTACTCAACCACAACACATTGGTTCTCTCACTCAAAATGACCATTTAAGGCCATCACAAGCTCCACTACATCCATTCATGTCCAAAACAAAAAACAATACTATTGTACTTATTGATGAATGAATCAAAAGCCATGTATTAAAGCATAGGATAGGAGTTTCATGACTTGACGTTTGTACCGGGGGGGGGGGGGGGCGGGGGTTACAGTGGGAAATGGAGCGATTAAAGTTACTGTCTTGCTCAGGGGTAGAACAACAGATTTTTTTTACCTTGGTGGTTGGGGGTTTAAAACTCAAAGTGTTTTGGACGCCAGTCAGGTTCGCTAATCAATATGTGGATGCGTTACCTGGCAGTGGCACGAGGCCAAAGCAATTATATCAGCATAGTCACATGCGGATTTCCCCCAGGTTGACGATGTGTGATCTGTCTCCAGCTCGTTTAATGGGTCTCATTAATTATTGTGTTGATATTGCCAGTCAGGGTGTGTGTATAGTATACTTAATAGGTCCAAGAGCAAAGCATCTAATTGGTCCTGATTTGTCTATTTGTCTGTATTACAGGATGTGATTAAGGCCATAGCGGAGAGTGCCTTCAAGACCTCCCAGTACCCCATCATTCTGTCCTTTGAGAACCACGTGGACTCGTAAAACGCTACATTTACTACACTTTACAGATAAAGATGAATGTTTTGACTTCTTCTATATCAACTATCATAACCAGATGTTTTTGTGTGCTCTACATAATTTGATGTAACTATGCAACAGTGTGAGCCTATATGTAGATAATAGGACATCATCGTCGATAAAATGTGTTGTTTTTACAGTGTGAAACAGCAAGAGAAAATGGCTAACTACTGTCGGACCATATTTGGAGATATGCTGCTAACAGATCCTCTGGAAAAATACCCTGTGAGTACGATTGTCTTGTCAGAGACTTATATCCACCCCAGACTATTGCACACAACTTAAACCTGGAATATCAATGATTAAAATGTGGTCTATTGGGTATGTGTACTGTATACAGTTCTATGGGCGTGACCTTAGTGTGTAAGGTGAATGTCATTGTTTCATTTTAATGAATCATAGAGGCGTGTCTACAACCGGATACCAGACATCAACACATGTACATGGGAAGGCTACAAGGGAGTGAATGCCATGTTTGTTGAAATTAGGGACTGACAGTGTTTAGTCTTAGTTATACATCCCGCCTAGTCTATATAGGCAATTTGTTTTGGAGTCTTTATCATGCTGGATGATGCATGTTTTGCCAATCAGCCCAATATGTCTATTTACTAACTACTTCTCAGGGTCCAAGCATGTCATTTGATGCAGGATGTTGATGGATTTGCTTCACTGGATTTGCTGCTTTCATGTAGGTTCTGTTCACCAGAAACAAAACTAAAATGCCCTCCAAAAATGTCTAGAAGCAGACATCTTTTAGGTTGTACAATATGTTTTTCTGTCTTCAAAATGTTTCTTTACATTTCTTTTTGATGTTTCTATAAATCGTTTTAGGTGAGGACACTTTTGGTTATGATTCGCTGGTTGTGCCATCTTAATACTTTCTTGGCTGTCTCTCTTGTTGTGGAGTACAACTGTCACTAAGCACTGTCTAAATGCTTCTCTGTTATGGTACCCAATTTTCAGAATGTCCCTGCCTCTTTTTACAATTACTTGAACTCCTACCTTTCTGAGGAGAATGTTAAATAATTGCGTAGCATTTAAACATGTTTATATGAATAGTTTCTGAGGCCTGCAGGCTGTTCCAAAGGACAGAACCATAGTATGTGATAAAGACCATGCCAAACATTTAGGTGCTGACCTTTGAAACAACCAGTGACAGAGGTTCTGAGGGACCGGCCAGGCTAATATCGTTAACATGTTAGACACGTACTTGAGTGCAAGGCCTTGCAGTGCTTTAAAATTCAATAAAGCCACTTTAAAATCAATTATAAATCTAACAGGCAGCCAGTGGAGGGACTTTCAGGGACTTTGAAATACAGAGGTGATGCTCTCCTTCTGGCCTCAGTTGATTTTTTTGGGAAGATAAGACAGGAAGGCATAGTAATAATTTATTTTATTTTGTATTTTCTTTCTTAAACCTGACACCAGTTTGATTTATTAATCATGTCCTGAATCGGTTGAGGCAGAAAAGATTTTCTGGTTTGCTTTGGAAGTCATAATGATCAATAATATCAAGGGCTATTTAAAATTATTTTTTGGCCTCCACAGCCTTCTGAAATAGAGTGTTCAAGTATAACATTTTCTGAATAGAGGACAAGTGTTTGTGTGCATGTTGCCTATTGAGTGAGTGTCTGTGTGTACTTGAACACACTTGCATGTGCACATCAGCCCTAGGTTTAAATACTGTACATGTTCATTACTTAAAATAACATTATGATGTATTTAAGTACAAATATTTGTATAAATACTGTATATTAGAATATATATTTTAACTACATGCCAATACAAGTGCTATTCAATGTCTTTCTAATGTTCAAGTACATTCCCAAATCCCAAAAAGTTGTGTAACAATCCATGTGGTGTGAGAAGGAACAGAGACAAAAATAAAGGGATCAATCAAATGGTGCTTAATAATAAAACACATAGTAAACAAAATTAAGCATCCCTGAGGGACAAAAGTATTCAAAATAGCAACAACGTGAACACAGACTTACATGCAACAATACCCGACAGCTAACAAACAACTCATAGGACTTAACTACACACACTAATTGATGGAGTGAAATCAGCTGGACCTGATAATTGAGTGCCATCTATTGGACAGACAAGAACAGGTGATGGAGTCATGTGTAAAAAGTCTGGGATCAGCTGACACAAAACACACATAGGGGATAAATCACCAGCTCTAAACTTCCCCTCAGACAATATAGCTTAGTATGGAAAATGCTAATAAAAACAAAGACGAGTGATTTGTAAATGTACTTGGACTTATATTTAGACAGAAAACGTATAATTACGTATAAGGTTTTTAAAGTTTTCCCTAATCAACTGCAGAGTTTTTTGATGGTAAACATTTATTTTGAAATTGATGCCTGTAACACGTTCCCAAAAAAGTTGGGACAGAGGCAATTTAGGACTAATAGCAATATGAGAAGTTGAAATAAGTAGTTGATTTGAAACAGATGATACAATCGTGTAATCATCGTATATAAGGAGCATCCAAAAAAGTCCTAGTCCTTCAAGAGCAAGGATGGGTCGAGGCTCGTCAATCTGCCAACAGATGCATCAGCGAATACTCCAACACTTTGAGAACAACATTCCCCAAAGACAAATCGATATAATTTCGGGCATTTCACCAAATACAGAGCACAAAATAATTAAAAGAGTCAAGGAATACGGTCAAATCTCGATGTGTAAAGGGCAAGGTCAAAAATCACTTCTGAATGTGCATGATCTCCAATCCCTCAGACGTCACTGTCTTAAAAACCTAGTCTGAAAGTCTGCATGGTGTAGTGGGCTAG
The DNA here is from genome assembly GCA_016801145.1 of Umbra pygmaea. Lineage (NCBI taxonomy): Eukaryota > Metazoa > Chordata > Actinopteri > Esociformes > Umbridae > Umbra > Umbra pygmaea. The sequence continues at coordinate 7,008 of JACXGM010009275.1, forward strand.
GTACTTTACTTAGTTACTTCTCCAAAATGAAACTATGTTACATTACTGTGTTACTCTTTCTTGAAAGTAACTATGTTATGTTACTGTGTAACTAATTAAACTATATTAAGTTACTTTTTAAATGCTTTTTACATATGCTTTTTGGTGTGTCTAAAAAGTATTTAAATGATTTGAATCAAGTTTAATAGTAAGTTGATTAAAGTTGATTACAAACATTCACTTTTAACTAGGTTTTTCCTGGTCTGTGGCAGAATTGTTTTTGGGAACTGCAAAATAGCACCAGGGAATGTGAGCCAGAACACGCCTCTTCTTTTTGCTGAAAGGTCCCCGGGAGCGCAAGTTCATTCCCTAATTTACCGACGCGCGTCTGTGGAGGGAAAGGTCCCCTGTGAGTCGGGTGCAAAATAGGAATGATATAGTGGGGAGAACAAGTATTTGTTAAACTGCAGATTTTGCAGGTTTTCCTACTTACAAAGCATGTAGAGGTCTGTAATTTTCATCATAGGTACACTTCAACTGTGAGAGACGGAATCTAAAACAAAAATCCAGAATATCACATTATATGTTAATTAATTTGCATTTTATTGCATGACATAAGTATTTGATCACCTACCAAACAGTAAGAATTCCAGCTCTCACATTCCTGTTAGTTTTCCTTTAAGAAGCCCTCCTGTTCCCCACTCATTACCTGTATTAACTGCACCTGTTTGAACTCGTTACCTGTATACCTCTCCACAATGGCCAAGACCAGAAAGCTGTGTTAGGACATGAGGGATAAAATTGTAAACCTGCACAAGGCTGGGATTTGCTACAGGACAATAGGCAAGCAGCTTGGTGAAAAGGCAACAACTGTTGGCGCAATTATTACTTCTTTATTAAAATGGAAGAAGTTCAAGATGACGGTCAATCTGCATCAGTCTGGGGCTCCATGCAAGATTTCAACTCGTGAGGCATCAATGATCATGAGGAAGGTGAGGGATCAGCCCAGAACTACACCGCAGGACCTGGTCAATGACCTGAATAGAGCTGGGACCACAGTCTCAATAAAAACCATTAGTAACACACTACGCTGTCATGGATTTAAATCCTGCAGCGCACAAAGGTCACACTGCTCAAGTCAGCGCATGTCAAGGCCCATCTGAAGTTTGCCAATGACCATCTGGATGATCAAGAGGATGAATGGGAGAAGGTCATGTGGTCTGATGAGACGAAAGTAGAACTTTATCGTCTAAACTCCAATCGCTGTGTTTGGAGGAAGAAAAAGGATGAGTACAACCCCAAGAACACCATCCCAACCGTGAAGCATGGAGGTGGAAACATCATTCTTTGGGGATACTTTTCTGCAAAGGGGACAGGACGACTGCACCGTATTGAGGGGAGGATGGATGGGGTCATGTATCGCGAGATCTTGGCCAACAACCTCCTTCCCTCAGTAAGAGCATTGAAGATTGGTCATGGCTGGGTCTTCCAGCATGACAACGACCCGAAACACACAGCCAGGGCAACTAACGAGTGGCTCCGTAAGAAGCATCTCAAGGTCCTGGAGTGGCCTAGCCAGTCTCCAGACCTGAACCCAATAGAAAATCTTTGGAGGGAGTTGAAAGTCCGTATTGCCCAGCGACAGCCTCGAAACTTGAAGGAGCTGAAGGTCTGTATGGAGGAGTGGGCCAAAATCCCTGCTGCAGTGTGTGCAGACCTGGTCAAGAACTACAGGAAATGTATGATCTCTGTCATTGCAAACAAAGGTTTCTCTATCAAATATTGAGTTCTGCTTTTCTGATGTATCAAATACTTATGTCATGCAATAAAATGCAAATTCATTATTTAAAAATTATACAATGTGATTTTCTGGATTTTTGTTTTGGATTCCGTCTCTCACATTTGAAGTGTACCTATGATGAAAATTACAGACCTCTACATGCTTTGTAAGTAGGAAAAACTGCAAAATCGTCAGTGTATCAAATACTTGTTCTCCCCACTGCACATGTGTTGTTGTGAAAAGTCAATTGTGCTGGGTGCAAGGGCCGTAAAACTTTAATAAGTGTTATTAAAAGAAAAGGTAATGTTACACAGTGGTCGCAGTCATTAGATTTGAAATGAGTGTATATTTTTTTCAAAAAGAAATTAAATTCACAAGTAAAATATCAAATATTGTGTAAAATAATGTGTTTTCAATATAGTACAGGGTGAATTGAATTTTCTGATTTGTGTGTGCCTGCGTGGTCTCCACACCTGAAGCATGTTTTGTTCCTGTGTGGCTGAGCAGCTGAAGCCTGGCCTGCAGATCCCCAGCCCAGCGGAGCTCATGGGCAAGATCCTGATCAAGAACAAGAAGGGCAGCGACGTGAAGCCAAGCCAGGCAAGCCCTAAGAAGTCAGCAGTGTTGGAACAGCCCACAGCCACAGCTAACACTGGCCAGGAGCCCATCCAGCAAGCACCTTCTAACACCGAAGGCCAGAGTGTGAATGGTAAGTTGTGGGGGACACAAACCAAATTTCATTGGTTTTACTGTCCTTGTCGTCAAGGTGACGATGTAGACACCTGTTTTGCTGAGTATTAGCTGAAAGTTTGTTATGTCCAGAGGGAGAAGTGACCGTTACCGGGGACATGAACACGATGGATGACCCAGACGAACAACAGGAGGATGAAGACCAGGATGAGGAAAAGATGAAGAACTCTGATGAGGTAGATTACATGACAGTTCTTCACATTTTTGAATATACAGTTGCAATCCAAATGATTAAATCCCATTGCAAATCGGATGCATTGTCAATATGTAGACTTTGAGCTGTTTGCAATGAACAAATCAATTGAAATAGTTCAACACAACAAATGCTTCAAATGGTTTTCCCCAAATTCAACTGAAAATACAACTCATTCTCCAGTCTCAACATTAATCAACCCGCTGAAAATAATCTCTCACAACAGCACAAATATGCAAAACAGCTGTAACTAATCAAAGGCTTCATTAGTTGCACCAGGTGTGCTTGAGCTGGAACACATGAAATACTTGAACTGGATAGGGGTTTGTTGAGTTGGACTGCGTGTGGGAAAAATGTCAGAAGAATGTCCAAAAAATTAAGAGAAGAGATCATTGCACTTCAAAAACAAGGAACAGGATACAAAAAGTTAGCGAAGCGTAGTTCACACGATCTTGGAAGCATAGTTCACAAGATCAAAGTTAAAGGAACGGTGGTTACAGTACCTGGACGGGGGAGAAAAATGAGGAAATCAATGGCTGCAACCTAATCTCTGAGACAGCAGGTTGTGAAAAACCCTTGAGTGACTGTAAACGAACTGCAGCAAGACTTGGTGGCAACAGACACTGAGGTTTTAGTGAGGCTTGGTTGCAGAAGTCCTGGAAGATTCTACAGTGGCCATCACAGTCACCTGATTTTAACCCTATAGAAAATCTCTGGTGGGATTTTAAGAAGTCAGTTGAAGCACACAAACCCAATAATATTACTGAACTAGAGGTCATAACAGCAAAGGGGTGCGCTACTAAGTACTAAAGATGCTTGCCATGAAAGGGTTGAATAATTATGAGACTGGAGAAGTCCTTATCAGTTGCATTTTCAATTGGATTTGGGGAAACCATTTGATGCATTCGTTGTGTTATTTCAGTTGCTTTTGTTAGATTTTTTCATTAGATACAGCTGAAAGTCTGTACATCTTTACAATTGACCCGATGTGCAATTGGGGTAGAATAATTTTGATTGCAACTGTAGGTAGATGTTTCAGACAGGAGCTAACTTCCTGTATATTGTCCAATAGGGAACAGCGGGACAGGAAGTAACAGCATATGAAGAGATGTCTGCCATTGTCAACTACATCCAACCCACTAAATTCATCTCTTTTGATAACTCCAAAAGTGAGTAACAATTTTCTGATATGTTTATGAAATAATCACTGAAAAGAATACCTAAACTATCACGAAGCAGCAACAATCACAAAACCTTTAGTTACAGGGTTATTTTTGCTAATTCTTACAACAAAGCATTTCCAGGGTAATCCCCAGACCATGTTGAACGCTTGACGTGACCCCAGGCCTAAAAGTGTTGGACACCCATGTTCTACAATATGAGGAATTGGTGTTTTTCTTAAAAAACAGTGGTTCGAGCCTGACAATGGCTTCTCCATATTAATATATTATCCATAATAAAATAAATAAATACACTTATTTGAATGACAATAATGTTATAGAAATATTGTTAATTTTGCTGATAGAAAATAAACTTTTCTCATAATCAATCTCTTTCACTTGTTTACAGAGAAAAATAAGAGCTATCTCATCTCGTCTTTTGTCGAAACTAAAGGGGAGAGCATGATCTCCAAGAATGCAGTGGAGTTTGTAGAGTATCCATTGGCCATTTTTAACCCTGAGTTACCTTCAAAGTGTCATTCAAATCAATCATGATGGTTGTCTGCAATAAGTGGTGAATACCAAATTCCTTAGCCGGACAATCCAGGTATAACAAGAGGCAGATGAGCAGGATCTACCCCAAAGGGACCAGAATGGACTCTTCCAACTACAGCCCTCAGCTCTTCTGGAATGCTGGTTGCCAGATGGTGGCGCTCAACTATCAAACCATGGGTAAAGATGATTCTGCACCTGAGCGGTAGAAGACCAGATGAAATGCATATCCATGCTTTATAAGGCCTGTTGAGTGTTAGAAACGACTAGGCGTACAGCAGGAATGTGCCGGAGTTCAGCTGCATGTGACAATTAGTGGGTGTGGCCATCACACCAGTGCATACTGAAATTGACAAATTCCTCAAACTGTTGACAAGCTGATGATATTAAATATATATATGACACAGTTTGATCGGTAGGGAAAACTTTGGGTCCAATTAAATACACATTTAACAAAATTTTAAAATGTAAAATAATTCATTGAATTTAAGAATAAGTTGTTAAGTGTGTTTCTTACATTCACCACAATAGGTCACTGTTGCACAGTTTTAAGCCGTACAACACTACTGAACATGCCATGCAATAATACATGGAAATCTGTTGCTGTATACAGTATAACGCAGTGATGAACCTAACCTTATGCTGACATATTTTTGTTCCCCAGATTTCCCAATGCAGCTAAACATGTCTTTATTTGAATTCAACGGACGAACAGGCTATCTCCTCAAGCATGACCTACTCCGCCGTAGTGACAAGAAGTTTGACCCCTATTGTGAAAGGATTGACACCATTGTGGCCAACACACTGACAATCAAGGCATGCATTAATTCAAATGATGTATACAGCAATGATCCAGCAGTTCTCTGCACAAATCAGGGTTCTTGATCCAGTGCCCAAGTACTGCTGCAGCATGGTTTTGAATCCGGCTCACCGTTTTTTTGGCAAAAGCTCTCTCCTGTCTAATTTAGCATAACAAATACCTGAATACATAATAATAATAATAGGACTAAAATGTGGGATTTAGTGTAATTATTGGAATGTTATGGTAAATTTCAATTAACAATTTGGATTGTTATTTGCAATTTAACTTTGGAAGAGCTGATAAGCTGTTTGTTTGTTTGTATATTGTTTTAAACTTACACTTAGCCATTCTCACTCACTCTTTCTGCTCTTAATGAACTCAATTTAGTGATATTTTAAATGCATACAGGCCTTCCTTGTCTGTAGGTCTTATGTTGTTTATAGTATTTTTCTAGATTGTGTTATGATTTATATTTGTCTTCATTATTCGGTACAGATCTACTCAGGACAGTTCTTGTCAGACAAGAGTGTGAAGACATGCGTAGAGGTGGAGATCATCGGGTTGCCAGGAGACCCAAAGAAGAAGGTCCGGACCAAGTGGTCCACCACACCGAACGCCATTAACCCAGTGTGGAACGAAGAACCATTCGTTTTTGAGAAGGTATGTTAATTCACCTTTTTTAACTAATGTTTCTACTAGCTTAAGAGTCTTGCTGTTGTGTGCACAGATCCTGCTGCCGGACATGGCGTCTCTCAGGATTGTGGTTTACGAAGAGGGTGGGAAGTTTCTGGGCCACAGGATTATCCCCATCGACGCCCTCCAGTCAGGTTAGTTTGTTAACATGTTATATTACGCCTCACTGTCATTACTCATTTTACACCACATAATATACCGGTTGCTACTGTTTTGAGAGGGATTAAAGCTTCCCTACCAGATATAACAGTAACTTTATGTAACTTCCGCCTATTTCTCCATGGGATTATAATAGCATTTTTGCCCAGTCCTCCAGAGCTGAGGCTGTTACAAGTAGACCTTGAGTCTGGAGGGTTGTACCGGTGTCTGATGGATTCATGGGGTTTGTGCCCTGCAGGCTTCCAACACATCTGCCTACGAAACGAGAGCAACATGCCTTTGAGCCTGCCAGCTCTCTTTGTGTATATCGAGGTCAAGGACTACATCCCTGCTGCCTTTGCAGGTACAGAAGTTTCATGAAAGGCAGCAAATAGTGATTTTTTTTCATGAGTATGCCTTGTTTTGGTAGATAGTATTTATGCCTACAGATGGTGTTTTAAGGGTCGGTCATCTGAAAATCTATTTGCACTGATTATAAAACTGCGCTGTAACATTTTGTAATTTAATTTCTTTTGTCTTGTTCTGAGTCAGACTTCACAGATGCTTTATTCAACCCGACAAAGAATTCTGAGAAGACAACAAAGACAACAGAAGTAAATCATTACCAACACAAAGCTCATTGATCTACACGAAAATGTTTCACTACCAGTGTCCCCATCCTTTCAAAACAAAGGCTGTTCATAGTAAAATGGCTTGGGTACTGAAAATGTCTTTGTGAGGTTTTTAATGGCTTAATGCTCTGTCCTTACAGTCATCCGCAGATTACGTCTCCCCGTATGAGATGCCCCTTGTTAACATAATACCATCTGTGAGAGAGATGATTGTATCTCCAAAAATTGGTAATAGAAGCTGTATTATGTTGAGCATTTAATAGAGTTTGAGTGTATGAAAAGTCATGCTGTTGTGTTCTTCATGGTGGCCTTTGCTTGTGTTTATCCATTAGAGATGAAAGATGTCTCCACAGTGGAAGAAGATATCACTACTCAGGACTTATCTGCTCCTGGAGAGGTCACCACAGACCTCAGTACACCTGCATTGAAGGAAGCTGATACCACTGCAGTTACCCACGATATTTCATCTACAACTGAAGAATCACCTCCAGAGCCTGAACCAAACATAGACTCCCAAAAGTCACCGCCCGCTGTCGAACCCTCCCAGAGTGCTGACGAAGTCCCAGAGCATGAACCATTTTGTAATGCCCCTGATTCCCCTGATGCCCCTGATGCCCCTGATGTTGACGCAGAGCCAACACCAGCCGCAGAGTTGACCCCCGACCCCAACGTTGAACACACTACCCTTTCAGATGCCAATAGTGATGTCGACGGCAACCCAAATGAGGACTCCATTTTAGAGGATAACCCTGATGCTATCTTTGACCCTGATCCAGAAGTTGAGCCCAGGTCTGGTGTTGATTCTGCCGTAGTTCCAGAACCTCCATCTGAGGCCAGCTCCTCCGACCCTATGCCTGAGGCCCCCACTCTTCCAAATGCCAATGAAGGTAAAACTAGTGGCTGTTTGTGTCCAGAAAATACCTTTTTTCCTTATAAAGATAATTTGTCAGTATAGAAATAAAAGTACAGCGCTCAATCCAACAACATTCAACCATATTCTCCCCCCAGACGTATCCACAGTTTCCTTTGAGGAGTTGATACAGCACAAGAATTTCCTTAAGGTGGCCAAGAGGCAGGATAAAGACATGAAGGAAATGGAGAGGAAGTTCCAGAAGAAAGAAGAGGAGCTTATCCAGAAATACAGTGACACATTTAAAGCCATCAGGAAGAAGAACTCACTGAAGAAAAAAGAGTAATGGACTACAGCTAGTTCTCATTTTTTCCACCAGGGGGTGGTGGAAGACCCATAACATTTGTTCATGTTGTTTTTTTCTTTCAGCCAATTTAATTAACTATTTTGTCTAAAGAATTAATAATATCCATCTGATGTATTTTCAGCAGAATAGTTAATGAAGAATTCTCTAAATGAAGACATGTTTTTAACTTGACATTTTTAGTGCTGGTGGATGAAAATATTTTGGCTTGTACACAGCTTTTCTTGATCCCAAAAGGTTAAAAATAATAGTATTTCGGTAGATGCCTATTAATATGTATATGTGAATGGGAAATTAGTTTTTCTCATATCCCACCTTTGCCTGAGACACCTTCAGGGAATGAAAAGTCAGTGTATGATGTAATGAAAAGCTAAACTGCAGCAATTGGAGTTATTGGCCTTGCTCAAATACACATCAACTGATTTTTCACCTTGTTGGCTGGAAAAGTAGTGACCTGTCGGTAACTTGAACAATGCTTTAATTATCAGCCTACTTGCCACCACATCTTCCCACCTGACCATACAAACCTTTCCTGGAAAGATTTTATGATCGGTCCTTGGATCCAGGTTTGTTCATTAGATCCAGGTTTGTTCATTAGATCCAGGTTTGTTCATTAGATCCAGCTGTAGTGGAGCCCATTAAGGAAACACAGATCAGCCAGCCTCTTTCATTATTACTGCAGGTATCGACAGCACATTCAGTCCCGTGTTGTGCTTTGTCATGTTCCAGTCTCTGTAACTTTGGCTTTGTACCCCAGGGGAGAAGGTGAGATGGCAGAGTCTTTCCCCAAGGCGGAGAAGGTGAGGGAGCAGAAGGTGAAGCTGCAGGTAGAGCTCAGAGCTCTGTGGATAGAGCAAAGTGACCAGCTGAAGAAGAAGAAAGAACAACATGCCACTGAGGTAGAGTAAAATACAGACCACCCAACAGAATCCAGAAATAAGATAATATCTTATTAATACGTATAATGCTGCTGATATTCAAGGGCGTCAGGTGGCCCAGTGGTTAGGGAGTTGAACTTGTAGTCGGAAAGTTCCCGGTTCTATTCCTGACTGTGCCAAATGTTGTTGTACCTTAAGCAAGGCACTTTACCCTAAGATGCTCCAGTGAGACGTCCCTGTATTTACTGTATATCGCTTTGGATAAGAGCGATAAGAGCTAAATAACTTAAATAAACTAGAACCACTCCCACCAAACACTGATCTTGGCTCTTTTTACCACACCTAACATTTATCATTAAATTCACTCAAACTAGTACACTCTCCCACATCTATAGCTACCAGGCCCCAACATGCAGCCCTACGCTCAGAGAAAGTCTCACCTTGTGCCTCCAGCCGGTGCTGGGAGCCAGGCCAGAGGAGCAGTATTGATTATCCATCACGCCCAGGTGCTCTGGGGTGCTCTTAGCATAAGCTCTGGATTTGCATCAGATAGAGAGGTCAATCAGGTAATTTTCTTTGGGTTGTGGCCTCGCCACTTAGTAAATAAACTTGCCTAGACTGCAAGACCAACAGAGCGAGAGACGGCAGCATACCGTATTTAGATCTCAGCTGTCACAGACACAATCCGATTCAGTCAATGTGAGGTGCAGAAATTGTGTTACAATATAATAAAATAAACAGCACATAACATAACCGGATAGTGTTTAAAAGATCTCTAACAGATACACAGTGGGCTCCACATTAATGGCACCGCTGACTGGCAATGCACAAACAATACTGTTAAAAATATAAACAATACAATTTACAACTATAGAGAAAAACTCAAAATACCAACATGTGAAAAAAAACTGTACTTTATTAATGTGTCAATGGAACCAACCAAATCATTCATTGATTAAATAAAAAATAAATGTCCTCCAAATCAAGGTTTCACATTTAATGGCACCCTTAAAGATTATTGTAAATAACATGTACCAAAATTAAACCAGGAGTGAAATTCCACTTATTTAAGTCAATCTAGAAGTCAGATTGTCGTAGACCTTCATAAATCTAAAAATGGCTACAAGAAGATCCACAAACGATTGAAGTTTGGAGTTTGCCAAATGTCATTTAAATTATGACTGGAAGACGTTGCGCTGGTCAGATGAGACCAAAATTTAACATTTTGGTCAGATACAGCATTGGCATGTTTGGCATTGTAACAGAGATGCATACAAGGAGAGGCACCTTCCCACTGTAAAATATGGTGGAGGGTTGGTAATGTTTTGGGTCTTTTTTAATTCCAGAGGTCCAGGGGCACTGGTCAAGATATATGGCATAATGAATTTGAAAATGTCAGGCAATTTTGGCTGCCAATCTGGTTGCCTCTGCCAGAAGGCTGGGACTTGGCCATAGGTGGGCCATCGAACAAGTCAATGATCAAACAAATACCTCAAGATCCACACAGAAATGTTTCTGTGACAACAAAATCAATGTTCTGCCATGGCCATCTCTGTCATCGGACCTCAATGAAATCAAAAACCTGTGGGCTGAGTTGAAGAGGGCAGTTGATATGCACAAACGCAAGAATGTGTTTGGAAGAATGGTCCAAAATCCTTCCAAATATTTTCATTAACCTTATTACAGGAAGAGACTCCATGCTGTTATCCTTGCCAGAGGTGGTTGCACTTAGTGCTTAATAAGGAGGGTCAATAATTATGGAACCTTTGGTGAAATTTCTTTTCTGTTAAATAATTGTATGGGTTTGGTTGGCTCCATTGCAACATTAATAAAGTACAGTGTTTCTCACATGTTGGTATTTTGAGTTAATCTCTATCATTATATTGTTTATGTTTTTACAGTATTGTTTGTTCATTGCCAGTCAGGGGTGCCAGTAATTTTGTAGCTCACTCTAGGTGTGGATTTACACTAGGTCTGTTTTGTACTCAGTAGATATACTCTGTTACTTTATTACTTACACTTCCTGTTTCCTGTGTGACTGACAGCGACTAGCCAAGCTTTTGGAGATGGCCACTGAGAGGCACATCAGTGAACTCAACATTCTGGAGAGGTGAGCCAGCACATGTCATAAAGGTTGTTTAGTCAATCACCATAATGAATCCTTTCGATCTAGAGGTTAGGTTAAGGAGAAAAGTATTGGGGTCAGGGCTTATGTTTGCTTTTAAGATTAAGATTATGTGCTTGAGTTTATATTTGGGGTAAGTTTCATGGAAAATAGGACTTTTAAAGGACGTGGTGGTTCATGTGTGTTTGTGTGAATGTGTGTATACATCATGTACTGTATGTGTGTGTATGCAAGCAGGTAGTGTGTGTTTGGATGGAATCTATTATCCAGTGTCCTCAGCAGGCAGATGGGGATCTGAGGTTTTCCTTCAGCCAGCCACTGTTCAAACAGTGATTATGCCATCAAACAGCTGCTGTTTTAACTCACCAATCAGACATCAAAGCCCTTTATTTACCATCTTTCAGGATGAAAATATGAGGTTGAATGCGGTCAAACTGCCTGATAGCGCAAAAATAAAAACGTTTTGGGGGGATGTGTTGTGGGCTGTTTGAGGGTCCACCTCGGTGATATTTGTTCTGTTTCCTCGTCAAGTGAATGCAAGGATACAAAGAAGAAAGGGCAGTCAAAACGCTGTAGTTCTGACAAGGCAAGGTGAGCTAAACTGGCCATCTGTTTATAGAATAATTATTATGCACTCATTGAATGTCTGTTCATTGGCACTGCTTAAAATATTATTTTAATCCCTTTTTTTACTGTTATATTACCAGGTAACTCATTATCTTTTACAACAACCTGGGAGCAAACGAGCTTTACTGTCTTGTTCACCACTAGTCTATCCTTCCACACCATATCAATATAAATATGGTAGTAACAGGACGAGGAATATAAAATACTGCATACAAAGCTTGAAATTAGGTTGGAGATCAGAATTGCTCGCACGTGACCAAAGGGTTTCTTGGAACAATGTTGGAACAATGTTGTTCTTGACTGAAAATAATCAATTAGACATTCTTTCTCTAATAATAGGCTGAAAAAGGCAATGAGTGTGGACATTGCTGAGGAATCTTCCCAGACTGATACGATGGCAAGTATTTTATTTTTGTTAAAAATAAATGGTTTAATACTAGCCTCGCAATGTTGCCTGAGATGGCTAGCTTTGAAGCGCTACACACGTATTAGTCAGGCGGAAATATGAATCAAAACCTTCGGGGATGGGGCTTTTAAGCAAAATGTATTCGAATGCGACTGAAACCAATCAAACCAACAAAATCACCTATAGCCAACAAGTCATTGTTGTTTTTCAAATTAGGCTCCATGAGCTTCTCATGCTTGTCATCACCTAAAAAACCATAGTCGATCAATAAACGAGGAAAAGCTCCATGGCACCAATGGTGAGCCTATTCAGTACTGCCAGACTGATTTCCATGTAACATTTCAATGCTAACGGCAGCAGGGTGAGGCCAATCGATTACAGGGCAGAGAAAACAATACCATTATTCTAGATTCCCATGTGACTTTTATTTCAACACTTGGATGTACACGTGTCTCTTATTATTGCAACCCTGTACATTCAATTGAGAAATACAAGGTTTTCATTCATTTGTCTTCATTCTCATCCCCTGTGATAGAGAGCTTTTACAGAAGTGTTCTGATTCATTCACGACCAGCCGCTCTGTTCTCACACGCTGACACACGTGCATGTACTCTCTCACTCACTCACCCACTCACTCACCCACTCACCCACTCACTCACCCACTCACTCACCCACTCAATCACTCACTCACTCACTCACTCACTCACTCACTCACTCACTCACTCACTCACTCACTCACTCACTCACTCACTCACTCACTCACTCACTCACTCACTCACTCACTCACTCGCACACACAAATGCACAAATACAAATAATGTTTCTCTTCATGTCAGGACCAGGAAAATTTGTATTCATGTTTATTATCCCCTAGCACAAAATTTTACCCTAACCCTAAACCTAACGTCAATAACACTTGTGACTAAACTTGACCTAGCCTTAACGCCTCACTTAATCCCAATGCCAAATATCCCTAATTCTGACACTACAAATTTTTCAGTCTTTACAAACTTTGTGGAAACTTGGTTGGATGACACTTGTTAAAGAAACAGTATTTTAAAGTGATTCTTTGAAATAAGTTATAATTTGATAGAATCTACTGCTACATTTGGGACCTATATTAATATACGGTACCTGTTCTGCCCCCTTATAGGGCACACAAATAGGTTGACAGACAAATATGCATTCATGGTTTTTATTGACAAATGTACTCCTTGTCTCACTAACAAAGATTTAGCTCAGCCTCCATTAACCACAACATGTACAGTACGATATTCAGCTGATTCAGAACAAAAAGAAAATTAATCCAATTTCAATCTTATATTCCTGTTGTAGTTTGGCCATAGTTTAAAGCCCATTCTTTTCAAATTAACTTTACAGTCCAACGCAGCCTAGAGCAAAAGTTTTATAGCATAGACAGCATTTTATGTTTTTGTTTTGTGACCCAACATTGTTGATGTTCACTGGTAGCAGACATTTATAGATGATTTAATAACCGAATACTCCTTATGTTTTTTGCTAGACCACAGACAGCAGCCCTCAGCAGGATGCTCTGGTGAAGAGACAAATGGCTACACTAGATGAGATCAAAGGCCTAGCCAATCAGGTACTGTAAACACACCAGAAAAAAACACCCCTGAGTGTGTACACATAGTGTATACATACTGTACAATATACAGTACAACTACCGGTTGTCATGATGTTACAACCATGACCATGTAATATGTAAATGAGCTGGCTCAGGTAATTGCGATTAACGCAAACATCTTCAACATGTACACATCTTACGGACATGAACTCTTAATGAACAGTAGGAAGCATAGAAGGGAAGACAGATATGTAGTGGGAGACAGAGAAGAGCACAGCAAGCCGCCGAGTCGGGGCTCAAACTACCCTCACGAGAGCACATTTGGTCCAGAGTCCGGATCTTAGGCCGCTACACCAAACTCCAGAACATCTACTGTATATTTCTGACAGCATGGGGCTTTCAGAAGTTCTTCGACAAACGTGGTTGTTTTTGGCATTGATTGTACATTTCTGTACAGCCTTGTGTTCCAAACACAGAGTTTATTTCAGGAGATGGAATGTTTTCTTTACTAGCATATATTTTTATCCAGTTCACCTTTCCTAGTCAGCCAGGTGATCAGGCATGGATACATGGTCATCCTCCCTGTAAATAACATGGAGAAAATAGGGTTAATAATGGAGTGCAGGCTTATTTCAGCTCTTACCTTTTCTCTAACTCACACCTATCTCCCTTTCACTGAATACTGAACTACACCTGCATGCAGCTCAATCTGGAGGCCCTTGCTGAGAACGAGAAAAGGTTGAGGTCAATTCCGGTTGACCTTCGGGAGGCTGTGAACACCTGTGTGGGGACGCACTTTCCTGACCTGGTAGACCAGGCTGGTGAGAAGCAACAAGATGGGGTTTGCTTCTATGGAAATGTCTTCTTGGGGTAAACATGCTGGAGGACCTTTCTCTTACTCTTACAGTGGTGACTTGCTCTGGAGGCAGATCTGCCCCGAATTAGTTGCCTCAATACACTGTGATTAGTTGCCTCAATACAGAGGGCAGAGTTATTTTAAGATATTTCATACAGGCTGGATTATCTGAGAGGACATTGGTCAGGGTTACTGTTTGTCCCCACCCTAAACCTAATTCATAACTTTGACCTTGATCTTATCTTTCTCATCGCCAGTGATCTAATGCAAAATGGACAGGCGTAAAATCTAATGAATGGTTGTATTGTCGATTAATATAGTCAACTTGGAGATCTATACAAATTGGCATACTATAAAATGAAGAATGAAGGATAATGTAGTAAATGGTGAGACTGCATTAAAGGGAGTCTTTGCATTTCTGAGAGACATTACAATTCAGAGAAGCTTCGCTTTTCAGTGAGAGAGTGCATTTCAGAGATGCTTTGTGTTCCAGAGTGAGATAGCATTTTAGCAAGATGTTACTTTTCAAATAGGCTTTATGCAGTACTTGAGATTGAGATTTCATTGCAGAAACCTTTGTCTACTCAACAGAGAGAGGTTGCATTTCAGAGAAGCTTTGTCTTTCAGAAACATTGCATTTCAGAGAAGCTTTGCATTTCAGAGAGCCATTGCATTTCAGAGAGAGCACTTCCAATAGGTTTTACATTTTATAGTGAGACTGCATTTGAGGTTTTTGTGTACTTGAATTGAGATGAGTCAATCTTTCCTTTACAAACATTTCGTAGTATACCTCTCTGTGCATACGTGCACCAACTTCATTTTTTACTTGCTTCCAAACTTTAGATTAGGAATGAGAGAATTTAAAACTAAACACAAATCTGAGAAATTGGCCATGATGGTTTTGTTTTAATTTTATTATTTTCTATAAGCATGAACCAATGTGTATTTTGATAGGCCTCTGGTAATGAAAGTCTCTCTTTTTTAGTTACGGTAGTAGCATTTTTTACCTATTTATTTATTTATTTATTTATTTTTATTAAATTATTATTTCCTACTCAAATGTATATCAGTAAAGAAAATGCACCTGTAATATTGAAGTTGTTGTAAAACATTTGTTATCAGAGTTTAAATTAATAAATGTGCCTTGTGATAATATACTTTCAGTCGCTTTCTTTGTATCTGTCACAAAGTGCAGGTAAGGTGAAGGAAGAGATGAGACAAACACGAAGTTCAAAGGAAAAAAAACAGCTTTAATACTGGGTAAATACTTAAGAAAACAAAACAGAATATCTGGAGTCATAAATGAACATATACAGTGCCTTACGAAAGTATTCTGCCCCCTTGAACATTTCAACCTTTTGCCAGATTTCAGGCTTCAAACATAAAGATAAAAAATTGTAATTTTTTGTGAAGAAGCAACAACAAGTGGGACACAATCATGAAGTGTAACGAAATTTATTGGATATTTCAAACGTTTTTAACAAATAAAAAACTGACAAATTGGGCGAGCAAAATTATTCAGCCCCTTTAATTTCAGTGCAGCAAACTCTCTCCAGAAGTTCAGTGAGGATCTCTGAATGATCCAATGTTGACCTAAATGACTAATAATGATGAATAGAATCCACATGTGTGTAATCAAGTCTCCGTATAAATGCACCTGCTCTGTGATAGTCTTAGAGGTCCGTTGAAAGCACAGAGAGCATCATGAAGAACAAGGAACATACCAGGCAGGTCCGAGATAATGTTGTGGAGAAGTTTAAAACTGGATTTGGATACAGAAAGATTTCCCAAGCTTTAAACATCCCAAGGAGCACTGTGCAAGCGATAATATTGAAATGGAAGGAGTATCAGACCACTGCAAATCTACCAAGACCGGCCGTCCCTCTAAACTTTCAGCTCATACAAGGAGAAGACTGATCAGAGATGCAGCCAAGAGGCCCATGATCACTCTGGATGAACTGCAGAGATCTACAGCTGAGGTGGGCGAGTCTGTCCATAGGACAACAATCAGTCGTATACTGCACAAATATGGCCCTTATGGAAGAGTGGCAAGAAGAAAGCCATTTCTGAAAGATATCCATAAAAAGTGTCATTTAAAGTTTGCCACAAGCCACCTGGGAGACACACCAAACATGTGGAAGAAGGTGCTCTGGTCAGATGAAACCAAAATCAAACTTTTTGGCAACAATGAAAAACGTTATGTTTGGCGTAAAAGCAACACAGCTCATCACCCTGAACACACCATCCCCACTGTCAAACATGGTGACGGCAGCATCATGGTTTGGGCCTGCTTCTCTTCCGCAGGGACAGGGAAGATGGCTAAAATTGATGGGAAGATGGATGGAGCCAAATACAGGACCATTCTGGAAGAAAACCTGATGGAGTCTGCAAAAGACCTGAGACTGGGACGGAGATTTGTCTTCCAACCAGACAAGGATCCAAAACATAAAGCATAATCTACAATGGAATGTTTCACAAATAAACATATCCAGGTGTTAGAATGGCCAAGTCAAAGTCCAGACCTGAACCCAATCGAGAATCTGTGAAAAGAACAGAAAACTGCTGTTCACAAACGCTCTCCATCTAACCTCACTGAGCTCGAGCTGTTTTGCAAGGAGGAATGGGCAAAAATGTCAGTCTCTTGATGTGAAAAACTGATAGAGACATACCCCAAGCAACTTACAGCTGTAATCGCAGCAAAAGGTGGCGCTACAAAGTATTAACTTTGGCTGAATAATTTTGCACGCCCAATTTTTCAGTTTTTCATTTGTTAAAAAAGTTTGAAATATCCTAAAAATTTCGTTCCACTTCATGATTGTGTCCCACTTGTTGTTGATTCTTCAAAAAAAATTACAGTTTCATATCTTTATGTTTGAAGCCTGAAATGTGGCAAAAGGTCGAAAAGTTCAAGGGGGCCGAATACTTTCGCAAGGCACTGTAAAAGCTGACACCTAACTCATAGGCACAATAACACTATAACAATGAGCGACACTGAACCAAACACACATAGAGGCTAACTACGATATAACACTACTGACTGAAGAGGAAACAGTTTTGCAGTTAGGCAGATTGAAACAAGCGATCTATTTGTTCGTAAATGTCATAGGTCCGGGAAATAATAAACCTCACTCAGAACATCCAGAATGGAGTAGGTGAGCTGGAGTACCAACGCCTGTCCTACAGATGGAGCGACCTTTACAGTTTCACTGCTTGTTTTTTGTAATAGGTGATAAAAAGAATACATAAAACAAAAGTTTTTCAATTACATGACAAATGTCCACGTAATTGGTTTAAATAACTCCCACTCAATCAAAATAATTTGGACACACAAAACAAACGTATTTCAATTACATGACAAATTTACACAATTGGTTTAATTAACTACCACTCAATCAAAATAAGTTGGACACACAAAACATAAATACATAAAACAAACGTATTTCAATTACATTACAAATTTACACGTAATTGGTTTAAATAACTCCAACTCAATCAAAATAAGTTGGACACACATAACATGAATACATAAAACAAACGTATTTCAATTACATAACAAATTTACACATAATTGGTTTAAATAACTCCTACTCAAAATATGTTGGGTTTATTTCAAATTACTATGTACATAGTAAGCCACACCAACAAGATAATTTCCCAGCATGCATTGCTCTTTCAAGTAAACTCTTTTGTTGCCACCCATGACTGTGTTTGTTAGTTCAATAACCATGTCACTATGACTAAGTCATTATCAATTCATGTCCCTCATCAGTAACTTGGACAACATCACAAATGTTACATATTCACTCACTAACATTTTCCTTCTGTGATCGTTTTGATTTCCACACTTGCCAGTGTGTAATGTCTGCCAGACCCTTTCAGCTGTCACCCAAAATCCCAGATTTCTCAAAGATATCATCACAGCATCTGCTGAGTCTTCTGGTAATCTTGGGAACATAACCGCCTTACCAAAATGGTTTAACCCTACATGCACGGCAAAGACTTGCAAAAGGATTCCATTGTGGCATCTGGTTGAAGGTGTAACAGCAAGGTGGAATTGATTTAATTCGAACAGTCATGACGTTAGTGGTTGTGAAAACATTTTTCAACACACGATTGAATTACTTTAAATAAATGTATGTGTTTGTTAATTGTTAAGCTTTGACAGATTCATTGGTCAATATACACGTAAAAACAAGGATGATAGAACATAAATGTAGTATCAACATACAGAAGAGCATGCTGGGAAATATAGGTTAAAAAATCGATCCATGTCATTCCAACGTAATTCCTTTTGATTTAATCTAATAGATCTGAATTTGCTGCAAATTATGTTCACTGAAAGCAATTTAATTACATTGAGGGGATGAACACAATTAATTTGGGTAGATCAAACATAATCTGTATTGGTACATCTGACAATCCACGTTGTCCAGTTTTTTTAGTGTGTGTTTAAATGTATGTGCATGTACATGTTTGTATACAGATTGTATACAGATTGACCAAATGACAAGTGTGTATAGACCATGGTGACTCATCTGCAGCAATTCCCATCACTAAGTGGACTGAGTGCATCTTAATGGCAGATGCAGTAAAGACATTGGAGAAGCAATTTAATAATAACCCAATACAGGCACTACCATATTTATAGCTACACATGCAGTTTAAGCTCACTAGCTCTTTCGTATTGAAGTTGATGATAATGATGGACACATAAGTAGGCCCCTGACACACGTGAAGCCTGTTTCCTACTGCCAGTTTTCCAATGTCTCTCTTTCATTTTAACAGAGGAATACAGACCATGGGGTTTGGGCTCTGGTAGATATTCTAATATAGGGCTCTTCTGTCTCTAATGATCTGGCGCACAATAGTCTTACTCATTTATAATTCCACATAATTATAGACCCAAATGCTGATTCATTCTCACAAGGTGAGACGATGAAAAGGCACGTGGACAGTACAAGTGTGACACCAGGCATTTGGAGATGCATTACGGTTGGATGGGTGCTCAGAGACATTCATCCACAGTGGCAGTTTGTCAAGATACAATGCTTAAGGATACGTTTGAAACGTCAGGTAGAGACACGGGGCTTTGTACATCAGACCGTTCCACGGATTCTAAGGTGTAATTTCATTCTACATCATTACTGCAAGCGAAGTCTCAGTAAAAGCTTTCTTTTAATCTTTGGCAGTACGACAATTGCTTCAAGTCCAAGCGGAGCGGGGCTTGCATCGAGTCCAGGCTGAAAGTTCCATTCAGCAGTTAGATTGCTCCCATTTTTTAATGCATTGACATTTTCTAAATGTGGCTATCAGTGTCACAAGACATTTGCTTTGGCAGTGAGGACATTTAGTGCCTGGGAGTACTGTCACCTCAAACCCTGTGGAATGTGTGATACCACTCAGCCTTGAGTCACTGTTATCATAATGTTACGTAAAGGCCAGCATCTTTTCACCCACCAGCTGGACAGGTCATCTGTGGCTATCTCACAGTGCAGGGGACAGAGCCATAGAAATAGAATGGATAGAAAGGCCATTGAACTGCTTGGCGTGGTCATTCAATTAGTACACAACAAAATGGCGATTGTTATTATTTGTCACTTTGACAACACGCAAATCAGTTTAATGCGGAATTAGGCCGCTAAATCTTTGCAATGGAATGTACACACAAAGAGCTGCCGCTCTGAACATTCTGCTCGATTGATTTGAATTGGAATGGCCTTTCTATCCATTCTATTTCTATGGACAGAGCACTCAGACATAAGGGTTGGTTAAATTACAGGTGTAACTATCAATCACATTGGTGATCAACTAGGACAGACAGCTGTTGCCAGATTTTTTTCTGGTCTATTGGTGCCTGTCTTTTTTTGTACATAAATAACACAAATGTAAACATTTTTTAATTTTAAGGTGCATGATGTGGACAGGATATTTTCACATGGTGGATG
Organism: Umbra pygmaea; assembly: GCA_016801145.1. NCBI lineage: Eukaryota > Metazoa > Chordata > Actinopteri > Esociformes > Umbridae > Umbra > Umbra pygmaea. The sequence goes on from JACXGM010009275.1 coordinate 27,325, forward strand.
ATGAGAGAGAGAGTAAAATGTATGCTGGGACATGAGCATTTCAGCTGACTGAAATGAGAAGGCAGAGATGGAGATACAGAGAGAGGGAAATGTATGTTCGGACATGAGCATTTCAGCTGACTGAAATGAGACGGCGGAGATGGAGATACAGAGAGAGAAGGACAAACCACAAGGTGTAAGGCTCCTCTCTCCCTCTGCTTTAGGGCCGACACTGTGTTTGCCTGTGTGGGCTGAGAGAGAGCCAGGTATTACTGACACAGTGTGTGGGCTGAGAGAGAGCCAGGTATTACTGACACAGTGTGTGGGCTGAGAGAGAGCCAGGTATTACTGACACAGTGTGTGGGCTGAGAGAGAGCCAGGTATTACTGACACAGTGTGTGGGCTGAGAGAGAGCCAGGTATTACTGACACAGTGTGTGGGCTGAGAGAGAGAGCCAGGTATTACTGACACAGTGTGTGGGCTGAGAGAGAG
>JACXGM010009276.1:0-10744 GCA_016801145.1 Umbra pygmaea
GTTTAATATCAGTTTTAGACAAGTCAGGAAAATAACCGTCTTTACGAGCTCATAACTAACACTCTTTTCTAGCACGTGAACGTTGCTTCACTCACGGTATCTGAGGGAGTCCTACTACTAGTTCCCATATATATATATACATTACAAGAGCTCCACCTAGTGGCATGAAAAAATCCTAACATCAGAACCAATACAACAAGCGTCAAAGAACCAAACAATCCAAGATCATGCCAAATCGCCAACAATCAAATCCAGCTAAGTGAGTTAGCGAGGTAAGAAGAACGGACCCCAGGTGTGATGAATCTTTAAACACTGCAGGATTAACTCAGTGGAAATGTTTTAGCAAGTGGCTCCAGGTGATCACAGCTGAGGTGCAGTGCGACACCTGCTGGTCATTTTCTGTCAATCCTTTTGGTGTGCTTACTGTTAGTTCGATGGCATCGATCTTTATAATATTGAGAACAAGTTACCGTCCACAGCATTTACTAAAATAAGCCTTAACAAGTGATGCTAAATAACAGAAATACCTTTATTTAATAATCACAAACATGCTCCAAACTGATCATACAGTTGAATCGCCACCTCTCAAAAACTATTAATCTCTTAATCATGATGGGGATTTATTGCATTATTTAATTAGTTTTTACAAATAAATTGTTATCTAAGTGTATATATTTGTGGAGACATTGCATCATCTTTAGGCAAGAGGGAGCTCCACAGCAGTAGTGGAAATTCTTTGGTAGAACCTTAATGGTCCTTTGGTGGAACCTTAAATTTGAAAAGTAGAAAAACCGATCACGTTCAAATTAATAAATCCCTTGCCTTCCGTAGAAATCGGCGTACGCCCGTCGTACGCCTGTTTTAGGTCGTACGCACGTTTCATAAATGAGGGCCACTGTCACTAAAGTTTAGGTTTGAATTATTCTTGTAGCCAAGATCCTTCTGCGTCCAAAATTTTAAAGCACTTTACTTTAGGACAAAGTATGACCCTTTCAGAAGTCAAAATATCACCTGTAGTGCCAGGCAGACTTCAACCCACTTAGACCTTTAAGGGATCATTATATTTGATTTTTTATACTCAAATTAATTTCCATATGCGCTGTTGTCTTCAACTGCAAGTGTCTGCGACAAATCTACATAGTCTTGAAACAAACAGTAGTGATTAAATTCTGAGACGTCAAACAAGGAAATTTAGAAAACTAAACATTTATTTTCTGTAGGATACACATGTAACTGTGTGTGTAGGTGGCGGGGGGAAATTAATGAAATAACATCTCCTATTTTTCACTCATCGCTATAGAATGCGGCCTTTCACTTGGTTTCAAAAGCTCAATGTGGCCCTCATGCAAAAAAGTTTGCCCAACCCTGATGGCATTTAGCTGCATTAGCCCATCACCCACTTCATCTGGGAAAACAATCGACCAAATATTTGCATGAAAAAGATCATTGATATCATTCACATATTGGTTAATTACCTTTTTAAAGCCTATACGGCATTATAGAAAGTCAAAAACAAAGTGGGTAGGGACATAGACAAGATCAGGATTTTTTCTGTCGGGCAGGTTTAGCTCTAGATATTTTGAAAGACGTATTTTCAAAGTCTATTCAACCACAAAGACGTCTTTTCAACCTCAATTGCTTAGAGGATCTTTTTCTGCTTGTACATCATTTGTTTCATTTTTTTACTACCTTTGCAGACATTGATTGATTCACACATGTTACTTCTATTTAATTACATATTTCTCATTGTCATTACAGACATGAGTCATTACAAATTATTATTGATTAGTATGATTGGGGATTATTCCACTTGAACAATATCGGCCACAGTGTTAATCAACTGTGACAAAGTATTTTAATGAAGGGAAGATTTTGCCATTCTGAAAGGTACACTGTGTAGACATTTGCGGAGAAAACATAATTACTCTGTAATAATAATAATTACTCTTTCAGTGATCAGCGTACAAAAGCTGTAGAACATGTATTTCATGATTCTTTAAACATCAGAAAAGCTATTAAATTTATTTATGTTTCCTGGTTATAGGAAACATAAGTGGAACAGGAAACATATTTTCCATAGGCTACTTGCTGTTTACAGTCATCTATCGATACTCAGTTCCCATTCCTACGAGTAGCCTATTGTACGGGCCTCAGACTGGAATAACTGCCTCATGCATCCGCCCCTATCATAGGGCTACGTTAGAACAAAAGCACTTCAGGACAAATGTCAACTATCTTTTCGAAGTCAGGAGGACTTCTTAAACTTCTGATTTAAATATAGTTATTAAGCAACGAGTAGTCTACATTATTAGCAATTTTTTTCCAAAAATTATATTATTATAACGGTAGCCTATACCTGAAAAAATAACGGGATAACGTATTTCAGCGAGGTGCCTTAAACATTAATCGGCCACTGAAACACACGCACAACTGAAGTCCAAGCTCCAACTAGGCTATTTTATGGTCCAACTACAAGTAGGTGAATAACCGTATTTTTTAAATAAACGTTTTATATAGCTAATTAGAATAACGCATTTTCAATATGCACACTATTTATAAATGTTTGGTTGTGCTTTTTGGTGCTGAATCGATTTAATAATTGTCAACAAACCAGAAGTTATATAGAAATTACATATATTTGGCAGGAATCAGTCAAATAGGATGAATTAGGATTTTTCATTTATTCGAAACGAAATGGATAAATAAACTAAACCGTTTGGTGTAGCTATTTAGAAATATATTTTTGAGGATTACACTAAACCTGAGTTTAGTCTTTAGCCTACAGTAACTATTACCTAATTAATTTAGAGTAGGCTTTGTTTTTCGGGATGTAACATCTACCTTGTTAACTTAATGGCCCGAATCGCTTGCATTACGCTTTGGAAACATATTTTTCTATTATATCACTGATCAACTATTCTCTAAAACTATTTTGCTAAACATTCACAAGTTTTTTTTCTCACAAATCGCAATGCAAGTAACACTGTTTACATATGACAGACGGTTTTTTGATTGTCACACCCACTGTAAGGAAGATTGTTTTACACTTAGTTCGTTGTTAAGTCAACTGATAACGCGTATTTTGTGCACCAACTTGTAGTGGATTTGTGTTACTGTATGTGGGTTCCCAGATAGCAAATACATTCGGCCCAGATCCGGCCAGATCTGGGGCAGATCTGGGCCGGATCTGGGCCGAATGTATTTGCTATCTGGGTTGGAACTGTCGAATTAGCAAAACTGATATATTTTCATCGATTTAAGAAAACAAATCAATGTAGTCATGTCCATTTGGTATTTGGTAGCTTTTGTTGAACAACATTTAGGCAATACAGGCTGTACAGTTTTGGGTTAAGATGAAGCATAGGCCTAATCTCACTTTCACATAAGCTTGTTAATTATCTAACAGAAACTGATTAGTGAGTTTCAGACAGTAAAGTTTTACCAGATTTTTGTTGACTCTTAAACTATTTGAACATAATATACCAATACAACCCAAAGTCAATGCACAACCTGGGGCCTATACTACGAAGCAAGATTTGGGGTTATGAGGTAACTTCAGGTTTAACCCAGGGTTTTCAGTATCACGATTTTGGGTCACCTGTTACCGGGTTACTTTTTCAGCAGCCATTATTTTAGTCCTAATGATTAAGTGTTTAGCTCATCTGTAATTTATCATGTTTGACAATAATTTATTAGCAGTGTAATGCCACCTTGGTGAAAGAAGGTAACAATTTCTATCAAAACACTTGAAAATTCCTGGGGGACACCAAACTTTTCAACACTAGTGTATATTTGACTAGTTAGTGACCTTTAGTGTAATAGTAAATTAGCCTATAATTATAATACTACTTTGAAATATCTAAATCTAATCTTCCAACAAAGGCCTTACATGTACTACATGGTTTTTTAACCTAACCGACAAACATTCCAACTCAGGGAATGCTTTCTTGTGGTTTGTGGTTTTGATTGATTTAATGAAAATATCTGAAATGCTTAGCTGTCAGATGTGAGACGTTGTTTCACTATCAATGTCACATTAACATTTGTTAAGACTAATAATAATAATAATAATGCATTCAATTTATATAGCGCTTTTCTTCCAAGGAACTTAAAGCGCTTTATACAGTGAGGGGGAAAGCCCACCTCATCCACCACCAATGTGTAGCACCCACATGGGTGATGCACAGCAGCCATTTTGCGCCAGAACACTCACCACACATCAGCTATTAAGTGGACAGGTGAGTAGTTATATATGCCAATTAGGAAGGAGGGGGATTATAAGGTGGCCATGATAGAAGTGAGAGGCCTGGTTGGGAATTTGGCCATGACCAGCAGTTAACACCCCTACTCTTACGATAAGTGCCATGGGATTTTTAATGACCATAGAGATTCAGGACACCTGTTTAACATCCCATCCGAAAGACGGCACCCTACACATGGCAGATGTCCCCATCACTACCCTGGGGCATTGGGAATGATCTTTAGACCAGAGGGAAGAGTGCCCCCTACTGGCCCTCCAACACCACTTCCAGCAGCACTGGTCTCCCATCCAGGGACTAACCAGGCCCAACCCTGCTTAGCTTTAGAAGCAAACCAGCAGTGCAATACAGGGCTCTATGCTGCTGGCTAGCAGCAAGACTAGCACTAATTAACTCTGGCATGATATGATTTAAACCCAACGAGTTTGTCTGTGCATGAGCTGTGCTAGCTAACATAACATGGACTTAAACATGTAATTGATTTCTATGGAAAACAATTTTCTGTGGCATTGCATTTTTTGTAAAAAAACTCCATGGGCCCTATTTTAACGATCTAAGCGCACGGCGTGAAGCGCATGGCGCAAGTGCACTTTGGGCATGTCCAAATCCACTTTTGCTAGTTTGACGGCGGGCGCATGGTCTAAAAGGTTTGTACTAAGTGTCTTCATTAATTCATTGGTGTGTTTTGTATGTAACATGCAATAAACCAATCAGAGATACACTCACCTAAAGGATTATTAGGAACACCATACTAATACTGTGTTTGACCCCCTTTCGCCTTCAGAACTGCCTTAATTCTATGTGGCATTGATTCAACATGGTGCTGAAAGCATTCTTTAGAAATGTTGGCCCATATTGATAGGATAGCATCTTGCAATTGATGGAGATTTGTGGGATGCTCATCCAGGGCATGAAGCTCCCGTTCCACCACATCCCAAAGATGTTCTTTTGGGTTGAGATCTGGTGACAGTGGGGGCCATTTTAGTACAGTGAACCCATTCTCATGTTCAAGAAACCAATTTGAAATGATTCAAGCTTTGTGACATGGTGCATTATCCTCCTGGAAGTAGCTGTCGGAAGATGGGTACATGGTGGCCATAAAGGGATGGACACGGTCAGAAACAAAGCTCAGGTAGGCCGTGGCATTTAAACGATGCCCAATTGGCACTAAGGGGCCAAAAGTGTGCCAAGAAAACATCCCCCACACCATTACACGACCACCACCAGCCTGCACAGTGGTAACAATGCATGATGGATCCATGTTCTCATTCTGTTTATGCCAAATTCTGACTCTACCATCTGAATGTCTCAACAGAAATCGAGACTCATCAGACCAGGCAACATTTTTCCAGTCTTCAACTGTCCAATTTTGGTGAGCTCTTGCAAATTGTAGCCTCTTTTTCCTATTTGTAGTGGAGATGAGTGGTACCTGGTGGGGTTTTCTGCTGTTGTAGTCCATCCGCCTCAAGGTTGTGTGTGTTGTGGCTTCACAAATGCTTTGCTGCATTCCTCGGTTGTAACGAGTAGTTATTTCAGTCAGAGTTGCTCTTCTATCAGCTTGAAGCAGTCGGAGTTCAGGAGATTGTCTTGACCAGGACCACACCCGTAAATGCATTGAAGCAACTGCCATGTGATTGGTTGAGGAGATAATTGCGTTAATGAGAAATTGAACAGGTGTTCCTAATAATGTTTTAGGTGAGTGTACATCTCCCATTCCCTTTAAGAGTCAGGCGTGTTTGTACCTTTCGTGCATTGCTATTATGATGGCGGATTTGGACCGTAATATTTTTATTTGTAATCGTTTGCATGTTTGTGTGCTGCTGCACTTCCCTATGTGTGTGCAACAAGCATAGTGTGCACGTGCTGTGCATACGCCTAGGTGCATTTGACTAATTTGCTACGTGCATTTGACTAAAATAACAATGACATGCTGCGCCATTGACTTTAGACCAGGTTTTTGTTGGTCAATGGCGCAATCACTTTCCGATGCCTCAAGATAGCAATACACCCAAAATTATCCTGAACACACTTCCCTGTTAGACCAGCACGCCCATCGGCGCATATATGGGCACAGGTGCACTTTCTATTTAAACGCTGCGGGCGCTGGATTGGAAACTGACAACTGCGTTGGTCTAAAACTAGCAAAGACACTTGCATTCGGGCTTTGCGCTGTGTTGCACCGGGTGCAAGATAGGGCCCCATGATTTAAAACTTAATGTCCTATTGTCTACGCAGTTTTCGTTTTATTTATTCTATTTCCCCCCCATTCTCCTCTCATCCCAATTCTCACTAACCCTGCATTTCTGCAGCGCTGCAACCCCTTGGACAGATCTGTGGGATGGCGAGGGGAGTGACAATTGGTTCATCCAACCACATGTTTCCCAGCCACTGATTATTTTCGTATTGCTCATCCAACATTGTAGTCTGATCATGCAGGGGATGATTACGTTCACCAACTATACTTCCATGATTGAATTTACAGGCGCCTGATCTGGACATAATGAGTCGCTGGAGAGCTACATGGCAGGATAGATAATCTGATTTACCTATCCCAAATCCTGGGCAGCGCTATTCCAATTTGTGCTACCTCATGCCGGAGGTCCGAGGAAAGTCAGAGAAATCATTGTCAGGCTCGAAACACTGAGTATTCTACACAGTGATATGTTTTATATCTATTACATCCCAAGCCATCCGGTAATGCTGACAGGCTAGGCTGGCTTCTAGGTTTATATATTGATACAATAGAAACACTTCTGGAATAGTTTACCAATCAGACTAGACAGGCCAGATGGGTTTTGGGGATTCACAAGTCAATGTGAGAAGGAATCTCAATATAAAACCTTTAATAAAGCAACGGTCTTATAGAAGCATACTTAGATCTTAAACAGATTAAATATATATTGTCCAAAGTACAAAAGTGTTCTATGCAAGTGCAGTTTCATGTTTTTTGTTTCATAAACTCTGCAAAAAAGAAATGTCCTCTCATTTTCAGCAAATTTAAAATGTAAATATTTGTATGAACAGAAAGAGTAAACAACTAAGACATAAACTGAAAAAGTTATACAGACATGTGATTAACGTAAATGGAAGAATGTGTCCCTGAAAAAAGGTTGTGGCCACCAGCTGCTTATGTACTGCAGTGCATGGGAATACTATTGGTAGTAGGCTTGCTTATACACCACATTTGGCATCCAGTGTTGGGGAAGGACACTACCTGGTACAGGGCCTTGGGAGGGGATGGATTGAGGATGGGTTGAGGGGCATTGTGATAATTGCTAATTTGGGGGAGTGGATGGAATTTATTGGGAGGAACAGGGGGGACCAAAGGGAGATTATATACGTAAAATCATTCCAAAGATTATGGTATATCTTTATAGACAACAAAGTTTTATACCAAGGAGAATATAAAACTGTATATCATGATAAATAAAATAGAAACAAGGATCACAGTATGGTAACTGGAGAAAAAAACTATAGCCAGTTACAATTGTAATGAATTAGCAGATAATAAGAAAAGAAGAGCATATTTACCAGGTAAAAAAAAATTGAATACAATATTTATTGTTTACAAGAAACTCACTCAACAAATTTAAATAAAGTTCTATGGAAAAAGGAATGGGGTGGGGAAATCTATTTCTCCCATGGACAAAGAAACTCAAAATGGGTGATGATATTAATTAAGAGTAATACTAATCTAAATGTTGAAAATTTTTGATTCTAAAGGTAGATGGATAATTTTAAAGATGGTAATTGGTTTAAAACAGATATGACTTATTAACATATATGGTCCAAATAAAGATGATCCACTATTCTTAAAAAAGAGATATATGATAAATTATTAAACCTACAAGAAACACAGGGCTATATAATTATGGTTGGGGATTTTAATTCAGTTCTGAACTCCAGTCTGGACAGGAAAGGGAATAACAATGTAAACTATCATCCACACACACTAAAGGAAATAAATAACTGCATGAATATTCTAGAATTGGTGGATATATGGAGTTTAAAATATTCTAGACTGATAAGATATACATGGCGAAGGCTTAACCAAGCTAGTCGTCTTGATTATCTTTTGACATCTTTTTCTCTCACACCGAAAGTCAAGAAAGTGTTGTTAGGGGAAAGAATGAGATTGGATAATCATATAATTGGCATTTATATCTCTTTTACAGAAGTTCCACGAGGACGGGGTTACTGGAAATTCAATCAAAGCTTACAGGAAGATAATTATTTTTATGCTAGGACTAAAGAATTTATATCAGAATTCTTTATAACATAGGTACAGCAGATCCGTTTATTGTGTGGGATGCCTTTAAATGTGCCTTTAGAGAGCATGCAATTCAGTACTCTTCTGGCAATTTAAAGTCCATATTATCCAAAGAAATTGCTGAAATGATTGCTCTGATAGATAATAGTCACAGCTATAATAGTTGGAGGATAAACCAAACAAAAAAATGTAGGAATATAATATTATAATATATAATAAAAATAAAGCAATTTGGATGGAATATGGAGAAAAATTCACATATTTTTTTAATCTTCAACATAGGAATGCAACCAAGAAGAATGTGCGGAAACTAGTCACTAATGAGGGATCCACTTATGACTTGCCAAATGAGATTCTGGAACAGGAAGTACTTCAAACCGTTTTTTTTTCTTTTCAGTCTTCTCCATTTCCTTTAACATAACTTAATTTTATGATTTTTTTTTCCTTATGATAATTCAAAATGAATAGCTATACGAGACTCTTGCGAAGAACTAATTACAGAGGAGGAATTGCTTGAAGCTATCAAAACATTTTAAGAAGGAAAAACTCCTGGGCTGGATGGCATTCCAGTTGAGGTATACCAAACAGTTTTTGACATATAAAGATGACCTTTATTAGCGTGTTTTAACCACTCATATGTAAATGGTAGATTGTCAGACACACAACAAGAAGGCCTGATTTCATTATTATTAAAATAGGACCCAAGCAGAGCATATAAAGACCCTTTATATAAAAAAATCTGGAGGCCTCATAAACTGTAATGCTGTGACAGAAAATTTTTGCCAAATGCATAGCTCTTAGTATTATAAAGGTTTTATCTAATATTATTAATACTAATCAGACAGGCTTCATGTATTGACGATACATTGGAGACAGTATTAGACAAGTTTTAGAATTAATAGAACACTATGAACTATCTGGATTATCAGGCCTAGTTTTCATAGGTGATTTTGAAAAAGTATTTGATAAAGTTTGATTGGACTTTATATATAAATGCTTGGAATATTTCAATTTTGGAGACTCTAATAAATGGGTTAAAGTTATGTATAGTAACCTTAGATGTAAAGTTATAAATAATGGCTATATCTCGCAATATTTCAATCTGTCAAGAGGAGTTAAGCAGGGCTGTCCACTGTCTGCTTATCTATTTACTGTTATTTTTGTATGCCGATGACTCATTTTCCTCTTATAACCTCAGTTAGAATCACTAAATAGTGACTTAAAGGATCTAGATACCTTTTCAATCATATCTGGATTAAAATCTAATTTCTATAAATGTACAATATTATGTATTGGAGCATTAAAAAATTCAATCTTTACATTGCAGTGTAGATTACCAATAAAGTGGGCTGATGGGGATGTGGACATACTGGGTATACATATACCATATGAAAGATCAAAATGTATTCAAGAAATTATTTTTAGAAATTTGCTAAAATAGATAAGTTATTGCTACCCTGGAAAGTACAGCACCTATCTATTTGTGGTAAAATCACCTTAATTAACTCTTTAGTTATATCACAGTTTACCTATATGCTTATGGTTTTGCAAACACCCAATTATGTTTTTTAAACTATATAAAATTTTATATCGAATGGGACGCCAAACAAAAGAATAAAGAGCCTACTTGTATAATGAATATGAAGACGGAGGTCAAAAGTTATTGAACATTAAAGTATTGGACCTCGCCTTTAAATCATCAGTTATACAGAAGATTTACCTAAATCCTAAATGCTTCTCTAGTAAGCTAATAAGAGTATTTCACCAAATTACAACTGCCCATTTTCAGATATTTCAAAAGGAAACCATTATAAAAGATGTCTTTATTTTTTTTAAACAAGCCATGGAAAGTTGGTTGCAAATTCAATTTAATCCACCTAAAAATAGAGACCAAATATAACAACATTTGTTATGGCTAAACTCTAATATCTTAGTTGATAAAAAGCCTGTATACTTTCATAAGATTTTTCTAAAATAAATAATCTTTGTTAAAATACACTATAAATGAAACCGATGGAGTGATGTCTAACATACAGTTAACAACAACATATGGAGATGTTTGCTCCCTACAAAAATACAATCAACTACGTTAACTGCAGCAATACCATATACATGGAAGAAGAAAGTACAAGGGAAAAGAACAAATCTTGTCTGTCGACCATGTATCAAAGATCACACATGGTTGAAGAACATCAGGATAAACTCTGAAACTCGG
>JACXGM010009276.1:10844-27939 GCA_016801145.1 Umbra pygmaea
AGCACCTTTGTGTACATACATACTTGAACATTATTTTAGTTTAATTACATTGTTGTTATATTTTATTTGCACAGTTACCATTTGCACTGTCATACTAGTGTTAACTTATTACATTGTATTTGCCTGCTACTCTGTACACTGCATTCAACTGCATTCAACTGCACATTCAACTGCACTTTTCTATCTTTCTCCCTTACCCAACCCTTTGTGTTATTCTTGTGTATTTGTATTCATGTGTAACTCTGTCTGTACTTGCACCTTTGCTTTATCTTGGCCAGGTCGCCGTTTTAAATGAGAATTTGTTCTCAACGAGCCCACCTGGTTAAATAAAGGTTAAATAAATAAAATAAAATAAACAAAGAAATATACCATTTCCATTTAAGAACCAAAAAACTAGTTGCTGTGCAATATAAATGACAGAACGGCTGGGAAGAAATTTTTGATGTGCCACTCCCATGGCATATTGTTTTTGGATTAATACGCAAAACAACACCAGACTCAAAATTTAGAATATTTCAATTCAAATTATTATACAAAATACTGGCAGCAAATAGAAACCTATATAAGTGGGGAATACAATCTTCCTAACTCTGCAGATTTTGTTCAGAGGAAGCAGAGTCTATAGTTGATCTGTTTTTTCTACTGTCAATATGTAGCATGTTTTCGGTCAAAGGTACAAGGATGAATGAATAAATGCAAACTTTATCTTGAGTTAATGATTCCCAGTAGTCTATCAGCATAAGGCATATAATACATATATGATAAGGGTGACACAGGGAGGTATGACAACTGTCACAAACATCAACTAGAGTAGGGTACATTTCAGGACTTAGAGAAGTGAACTTTATGAACCACCTTAAATTGAATAAGCTCTAGATGGGTCTAGGATGTGGTTGAACTAACTCTATCTATCGCCTCATCCCACCAATCCTCTGTGAATTCAACACTCATTTCCTAAATAAAATATTTTGACAACTTCTATAATTGCATGTTTGCTTCAAATCAGTTAAAATGCTATCTTCTCTTTAAAATTATTATCTATGATGACATCAAGTAGCATTTCTGGTACCTAATGTCACAAGTGTCTGTAGTTTTCTGTAATTGTGTGGCCTTTTACACATATAATATGAAATGAAATGTCCTTCAAAAAACTATCAACTTAGTGAAATTCATACATGCTTAATGAAAAAAAAAAAGCTAATTAGCTGGAAAATCAGTATCCACCACTGTACATTATATTGTAATGAAGCAACATTTTCGAAGTTGTGAAAGCTGCAAGCTTATGATATGATAAGACATTTTTACTTATTGCCTATTGTAAGTCTATTCCATATGCCAACTGTTACCTTGTTGCTAAACTGTTATTCTTATTTGCAGAAACATGAGGATCCATTTCAGATACCAAAAAAACTGGAGTAGATGGACCATTTTATTTAGCACTGCAGTGCTAATTAGTGTTCTCTTTATGATGGACCATCAGTTCCTATCACTGGATAGGAGAGAGCAGAAACTGTGGACTATGAACCACTCAGGCTGGAACTGGACAGAAATCTGGAAAGACCACGCTTCCACCAGACCACCACGGTCTCAGCCCAAAGTGGATGCTGTCGAGTGCTCTCTGAATAACGGCATGAAAAACATTTCACCTGACTTGCCAACTCCTCATCAGAACTTCCTCAAGTACAAACACTGCAGAATATTCCCACGTCTGCTATCGCCTGAGTCCTGTGAGAATGATCTCTTTCTCCTTCTGGCCATTAAGTCTACAGCCATACAGGTTGATCGCAGAATTGCATTACGGAGCACTTGGGGGAAGGGGGGGTACATCCGGGGCAAACGGGTGAAACTGCTGTTCTTATTAGGCAAGTCTCCGGACAGGATACAGGAGTACTCGTTGCAGCAGCTACTGGAGTGGGAGAGCAGGCAGTTTGGGGACATTCTGCAGTGGGACTTTAAGGACAGTTTCTTCAACCTGACTCTAAAGGAGATTCACTTTCTCGACTGGTTCAGCATTGAGTGCAAGTTGGCCCAATACGTGTTCAAAGGGGATGATGATGTTTTTGTTCACACTAGCAATCTGGTGGATTATGCTATGGATCATAATTCTTCTGCGCAGCTGTTCGCTGGTGACATCATTCCAGAAGCTCATCCAATCCGAATCAAAGAATGGAAGTACTTCATCCCAGAGGAGATGTATCCTTACCAGCTATATCCTCCGTATGCTGGTGGTGGGGGCTACTTGATGTCACGTCAGACTGTACTGAGCCTAGGGGTGGCAGCATCCGGCACTGAACTCTTCCCCATCGATGATGTGTATGTGGGCATGTGCCTGCAGAAAATTAATGTCACACTGACACACCACTCTGGCTTCAAGACCTTCGGGTTCCAAAATGTGGTGGCACGCTTCAACCCCTGTTTTTACAGGGAGGTGATGCTGGTGCACAAATTGAACCCCACCGAGATGTGGACCATGTGGTCTCTACTTCAAGACACTAATCTCAAATGCTTTTCCAAGATATAAAGGATGACTTTGTTGTGTGTACACTATCTTGCAGTGCTTGACTCTTCAGCCATGTAATACTGGGACCGTGACACTTCCTTAAACAGGGGTCTCAAAACCCTTCCATGGAGGGCCTAGTGTATGCATGTTTTCGCTTTCACCTTGTACAAGGCTGATGGATAAGCTCCCTAATTGGTTAAGATCTCCGCTAACCTGGCAGTCTAGGTCCTAATTTGGCTCTAATTGAAGGGAAAGATAAAAACCAGCATACACTAGGCCCTCCATGGAAGGGTTTGGAGACTCCTGCGGCTTAATTATTGTAACAACATGAAATCTTATTGGTAATACAACTCCAAAAGTCAGGGTGAATTGGTAATCCCCCTCTGAAAACACACCTCCAGAAATAACAGTACCATCCTTAACCTTAACAGTTTTTTTAAAGATTACATAAAGCATTGTTTGAAAGGAACAATAAGAAATAGAAATGTATTGTCCAGTATTTTTTTGTGTAAAAATATAGTGTTAGAACATTATCAACATTGTGCGCTTTACTGGAGTACAAGTGTTCATTTAGAGTTATTGTCAGTTAATAAGTCAGCTTACAGTGAATTCTTACTATGTTGAGAAAACATTTGAATAGAAAATGTAAGTAATATAGGCAAACTAGACAACCCTGCAGCCATTTGGTAAATCAGGTTAGCCTGGTATGGAGTGTAGTGTTGAAGCTATTGCCCATATGATACTGGAACACCTACCATTTGAGGTTGGCCTTTAGGTAAGGTGCGGCCTAAAATAGATTATCATTTCTGACCATAAACCTCAGACAGTTAGTTCAAACTAACAGCTAATAACCTTCAACACTTCAATCAGGCAAGCTGACTAAGAACTAACCTATTTATCATAATGAACAAGTTTTTTGTTTAATCCATTATTTTACCAGGTGCGCATGCTAACACACACATTCTTATTTACAGCAATAACTTTGGAGAAATTAAGATTAACGGTCTTGCTCAGGGATTAGAAACATCTCTCTTGTGTTGGAGGACAGAGGCAGATTTATTTAGTTTAGTCAAGGAATTGTAATGCTTCATAGGCAACTACATTTTAATTGCTGAGTCAAATGTTCTAGCACACAAAATACAATTGCCCAAACATTGTAACTAATTTTCCCATTGAATGTTAGGTCAGTGCAATCAAACAATTAATGGGAAGAAGTGCAAATTACTTTAGTATTAACAGTGCCTCTATAACACAACATAATATCATTACTAGACATTGCAGCCTATTTTCTACATTTTATTTTACTTACACTGAATATCCCATTACTTTGTATTACTTGCATAGGCCATTAACCAATATACACTAAATGCTGCAGAGTAACAAAAATTTGAGCTTCTCCCAGCTGATGATTTGTTAATCTTTTCTTAAAAGCAGCTACTGAACATAAGGACTAGGATGTAGATGGTAATCTAGGCTAAACTCATGGGCAGGTTAACTACATGGGCATTCGGGCAACAGGGGCAATTAAGGACCAAGCAATTTTGTCTCAGTGTGTCAATGACTGTCCCTGCCGTTGCAGTCTGGGTGAATGGGGCAACCAAATATCCCTATCCTATCCATCTTGGTATAAAAAGAACATGTGGATGTTAAAAAGGTTGTGTGCAATGGTGTGGGGGGGGACTTCAGTCACTGGTGTGGTGATTGAAGAATTATTAAATCATTTTCACTGATAAATGTTATGAAACAAGCATTTTCAATGTATCCATAAATTGCTTTTATTTTTGTACAGATTCAACATTCAAAAAGGTTAAGTACAGAAATGTATAAGCAGACAACCTTCTGTTTGACAATATTGTATCTCTTAGAAATGATCATTTAACTATGCAATGTTCTAGTAAAGGCCAAGAAAGAGACCCAACCGTTTGGAAAACAGAGGATAGGCATAAAGTGTGTGCAGTGCTTTCGGTTGGTTTAACGGCTTCAGCATACACCACAATACCATAGTGTCATGCTGCCGAGGTGAGGTCTTATTTTTTTCTTCCTTTTACTGAAAGTCAACCAGCTTTGAGTTTCACTGCTCCAACCGTGCAGGAGGCAGCCACCAGCCATGCCCCTCAACGCCTTTTTACCACAAGTAACAGAGGACAGTGACAAGGCAACCTGTTCATATGTATAAAGTGTCCACATGTAAAAAAACAATAGCCTTTCATATTGTTTCCACACACTCAGGACTCAATTAATACAACTTCCAATAAAAATCGTTTATCACAATACAAATGCTTTTTTGCCTATTTGAACAGTCGTTTCGGTGAAGATGGTGAATGAAGTGTGGGTCCAGATAACTAAAGTTGATTTTTTTTGAAAGAATATTCCTCCATAAGAGCGCTTAAATGCTTAAGCAAGAAATGCTTTCTGTACACAAACACACCCATACAGTACAGAAATCCATGTGCGCATAAGAATTCAGTTTGTGTGCAAAAGCTGACGTTGCCAAAGATGGCTACCAAAGGGTTTTCGATTAGAAGGTCTGGTCGTCGTTACAGGAGTCAGTCCAATGGCCAAAAGCCTCACAGATGTCACAGTACGCCCTCTCCTCATCCTTACTGCCGTGGTAGGTGGTGTGGGGTGGGGAGTCCGGTGCCTGCATCTGAGTGGGACAATCTTCTGTTTCATGGAGGTCAAAGCAGTCACAGATGTCACAGAAAAGCCTTGGAGGGATTTTCTTTTTGGAGGCTTCTTTGTTCAAACTGCTGTGGAGAGGATGAGGGACATACAGACGAGAGCCATGAGCACGTACAGAAGAGCAAACCCATGTAAATGTACTGGATGCCAGGGTTGCTGGATGAAACCAGATGTTTGAAACAACAACGCTTCATGCTCAGACAGTGTTTTGATGCATAAAGCAGTGTGTTTCAGTGTTACTGAGTAGAGCATATGGAAAGACTGACCTGTCATAGTTGTCTAGCTCACTTGCATTATTTCCATTGAGGGAAGCCTCGACCATCTTGTCCAACTTGCCCTTAAGGTCCTCATTTTTCTTCTTTAGGTCCACGATGACCGAATTCAGGAAGTCAATCTGCACCAGAAATTGTGGTTATTAATGACAGTACAACACTTCTTTGTGCTATAGCTCAAACTTCAGTTTAAAATAACAATGGTAACATCTGCAGTCTAACAGCATCCACACCCAAGTAAACGCCACAAATGTACCCAACCCATCCTGTGAAAAGGACTGACAACTACAACCATCAATGTGTTCGGTCAATTCATGTCATGAGAGGGGAAAAAATATCCTGCCGCCGCAAGGACGAAGCTAATCTCAACGTGGCCAATGAATGTGTGCACTTTAATTTAACAGTTCTGCCAGCAGCATAGCACCAGATTGTCCAGTGCTTGTTTGCTTCTAATGTTAAGCATGGGTTGGGCCTGACTGGTTCCTGGATGGGAGACCAATGATTGAAGGTGTGTGAGAGGGCAAGTAGGGTGCACTCCTTTTGGTCTAGTGCTGGCCTGAGCCTTTTGGGGGCCCCAAGCAGAATTTGATTCAGGGGCACCCTCCTACCGTGCGGAGTCACCTGTGCACTTGATTGGGGGCGGCCCCAAGCAGCCGCTTAGTTTGCTTATGCCTCGGGCCTGCCCTGGCTCCAGGGCAGTGAAGTGGACATCTGCCCTGCGGTAGGGTGCCGCATTAAACGTGTGTCCTGACTCTCTTTAATAGGCCATTAAACGTGTGTCCTGATTCTTTGTGGTCACTAAAGATCCCATGGCACTATTTGTAAGAATATGGGTGTTAACCCTGGTGTCTTTCCAATCTGGCCTTAACACAATCATGGCAACCTAATGATCCCCAGCTTTTAATTGGCTCAGTCATTCTCCTTCCCTCCCCCCACTTCTCCCCAGGCCGTTGCTGCTAATGAGAATAAGTTCAGGCAACTGGCCTCGTAAAATAACTAAAACTAAAATAAATATGAACACATTCATAGTAAATGCTATGATTAAGGCCTGATTAGAGATTACTGAAAATGTAAACCAACAGGAAATGTTAGGAATTAACTCCAGACAGATCATGCAGAAAATCTACAAAGACATGCATGAGTGGAGCTGACAAAAACCAAGAACAAACCGCTGCCTGTTTCGGGAAGCATTGCCAACATCAGCGACAGAGGAGGGAAATGAGAGAGGAAAGAGACAAAACACATCAGTTAGGACCCAACTATTGCCAGAAACATCAAGTCATCACTCAAAAATGAGACTAAGCATTAAAGATAGATTATATCAGTGAAAAACCTCTGACAATTCCAAAGGTTGGAACAGTATGTTAAGGTATGCTGATTTTATTGGATTAAGCAGTTTTGTTTGCGAAGCACCAAAATATTACTTTTTTTTTTTACTTTGTGGCATTTTAGCACAACTGAAGTTTGATTAGACTAACCATCAGGGTTTCAACACTAGGCCTGTTAATGTACACGGGTACATAACAATAACGTACGATACGGAGTGCTATTCTTGGTTTCGCACATGATGCCGAATACATAGAAAGTTCTATTATAAATAAATGGCTGGCTAGTCTATTTTTAATCCTTCAAAAAATCTGATTAATATGGATATATTTATATTTAAGACTTATCATTGTTGCCACTTTTCCAACTTTGTTCATGTAACACGAGAAAGAGACCTAGATCTGCAATGGCGAGTGGCGACCTCAATTGAAAAACTTTACTAAACAAGGACTATAAAAATGCATTATATTAAATATTATTTTTTCTTAAATTTGGCCCGGCTACATTAATATAGATAGATAGATAGATAGATAGATATATATATAGATATGTTTATTTTCCAGGGCACAACATATGGAAAGTAATAAATGTAGCTATAGGACAATGCATGTGTAAACTCTATGTTATTAATTTTTTTCAATTTTAGGTTTGCATGCAGGCTTCACAATGTTACTTTGTCCATATAGTCATTCAGTTGCAGAGGCAGAAACAACTGTCTCCTCTCTGTATTCAAGGAGCCCTATCACCAGAATCTGATCAGCCCAAAGAAATTACCATAGCAGTTTTTATTGCTGCGGATATGTGCCCAACTTCTGCAAATTAAACTAATTACTGATCTTTAATTAAAGATATTGTGGGTTAGCCTCAGAGATGATAGCATTACCTTCATTTAGAGGGAATTAGCACTGCTAATATGAAAGATGTCATGATATGGTAAACATTCAAAGCATGTCATACTTGATGTACTATTACTCTCCTTGAAAACATGACGCAACAATACACAAAAATAAAGACACTGAATGACATACCAAAACTGTGTTATATGCACCCAGTTTGGCTAAGGCGGGTCAATATAATGTATGAATACCTGACTCTCTGCAGTAACCTTGTCCTCCCTGAGTTGGTCCAGAGCTCCTTTGCCTGAAAAGAAAAAAAAACTCAAGACTTAACAGCAGTGGAATTCCAGTTCTAGGCACATTCCAGTTGTGACATGCCAGTCATACCCAAGGAGCCGGAAGCAGCACCCTGTCCACCTGACAGGCTCTTCTCCAGGCTCTGAACGTGCTCCTGCAGACACTTCTTGTCCTTTTCCAGAGACTGGACAGTCGACTTGAGTATCTTCACTGTGGTGGTGTCTGTGTGTAGCATTGATAGCTGCTCAGAGGGAGGAATACAATATTTTAAAGTATATATAATATTCATTATACAATAGCAGTCATTTACAAATGCTGGAAAAAACAATTGTACAAAGTGAACTCAATACAACTCATGCTCTAAAACGACTAACGATTGTTCCGTTTTGGAACAGACTTAACGGAACATGGCGCAGCACCAATTCTCACCTCACTTCTCAGCGTCTCCAGCTCCTGATCTTTCTTTGAGATCAAGGCACTGTTTTCACAGATGACCCTCTGGATGCAAGCTTTTTCTTCCTCCAACTGTTTCCTCAAAGTCATCTCCCTGTCAACGACAACCAATACAAGCAAGTTTAATCTGCTGAAAAGGGACAACCGGAGAGTTGGCCATTTCTACATAATCAGTGTAAAAGTACCATCAGCAGCCAAAAATGCAATAGGACTCCAACAAACCTTTGCTGGTTTCTTAAAATTAGCAAAGTTCTACTACACGGGGGGGGGGGGGGCTGGCGAGGGAGTCTGCAATTAAATCCACCAGGGTATAAAAATTGAGACGACACAGATTGAAATGGACTAACATTGTCACCTCGTCAGCCGTGGTTTCTATCACAATGTGGACATCTGTCCTATACAAAGTTTTTAACAGGAGACAACAAGCTTCAGTTAATGAAAAAAAACATTCAAAGGACAATTTGTTGACAGAAGTCATTTTTGCTCAATTGTTTTTATAATTAAAAGCATATCTTGGAAAAAACAGTAATAAATACAAATATATTCTGATGAAACGGGATTAACTGTTGAACAGAATGAAATCTCTCCAGCAGGGTTATTAAAATTTTGTTTTAAATTAGTTTTTATTTCTATCAGTTTTGAAAGTACATTATAATTCAATTGTTTCAGTTAGTTTCCAAATTGTTCAAGCTAGTTTTATTTAGTTTCTCATTTTCAGATATATTTCTGTTACTTTTATATAGTTTAGTTTCAGTTTTTCGATCTATAGGTACACATCGATAAATAACTAATTGGAGAACATAACAGAACCTCTGTGTATTTGCCTTAGGTACATCACATAATTTGACACTGTCTTACTGGGTTGCATTCAACAACTTCATTAATTGTATAGATGTACCTAATCCAGATGCCTTTCATCTGATGTGACGTGTGAATTAAAACAATGGATCGTATTTACAGAACATTTCTGGCTATGCTATATTCAACAATACTGGGTCTTTATGTATGATCGTTTAAAAAAAATCTCTTCACACACAAAAAGCATCTCATTCAAATAGTGTGTAAGGTGTTACTGTGGGTGCGGGTGAAAAAAGCTAATCAGGATTCACAACATTAATGCAAACTCTATATTGCTCTATAAAAAAACACAAATTAAGTGCTCTGAATATCTCCAGCACATTTCAAATTCTCAAAATGCTACGGTACAGCAATAAAATAACTGTTGCAAATCAAGCACTCCCTGTGGATGGTACTGGCATACAAACAATAATGCCTCAACAACGACACAAAAATGAACAGTGTTAAGAATTCCGGGCAATTTCAACACGTAGCTGTTTTGTTAGGAAATTTGGAGTGCTGTCAGTAGCGAGACAAACTACCTTTATTTGTGGAAAGAATATGTTTTGGAATATTGGATTGTATGAGTTCGACATTCGACTAGTGTGGACGTCACCGGAAAAACAGAGGTATGTGCACTGGCTGATTTATCACAAATTATTTGCATTTCTTTCACATCTACTGCAGTCAGATTCGCTGTGTTCACTCTCAAGGAATCACTGTACATTGCTATGTACTTGTAATGACATTTCAAACATGTTAAGAGGCTAAAAGCTGTTTTAAAACTTGCCCCGTTTCAGCGTAATGGGTGTAAACTGGAGCAGGAGGATAACACGGTGTAGGCAACAGATGGTTTGAGTTGTTTCGCTACTGACAGCACTCAATTTCCTAACACAGCTACGTGTTGAAATTGCCCGGAATTCTCCTTTAAGGATTTTAAATATAATACCTTAATGTGTTAATATTGACAACCTTAGTATTTCATCATAAACTTAACTAAAACATATTGTTAGCAGCCAATTTGGGATTCATAAGCCTACCTGTAAGCAGGGATGGGCAAAGATACATCCAAATGTATTTCAAAATAAAATATGCCATCTATCTAGATGCCATTAATCCCCTCAATCTCATTCTGACTAGCAAGAGGGAGAATGGACTTTGAGGCATGCATTTCCAAGTGCCAAGTGCATCTCAAAATATTTTAATATCATGAAAGTAATTTTTTCAATAATTTAATCAAAATGGGACACCTTCCTATATTCTAGATTCATTATAAATAAAGTGACATATTACAACCTTTATTTTGTTTCAATCTTACAGCTCATAGAAATAAAGAAATCCAGGATCTCAAAATATTGGAATAATGAATTTATAATACAGAAATGTGGACCTTCTGAAACGTATTCATACACTCAATACTTGGTCCAGGCTACTTTTGCATGAATAACTGCATCAATGCATCATGGCAAGGAGGCATTTAGCCTGTGGCACTGCTGAGGTGTTACGGAAGCCCAGGATGCTTTAATGGCAGCCTTCAGCTCATCTGTATTGTTGGGTGTCTGTCATTTTTCTCTTGAATAAAGCCCATAGATTCTCTATGATGTTCAGGAATGGCCAGTTGGCTGGCCAATCAAGCCCAGTAATTCCTGCTGTAAAAGGAAATCAGCATCTCAATAAAGCTTGTCAGTTGATGTAAGCATGAAGTACTCTAAAAGCTCATGGCAGATGGCTGCATTGACTCTGGACTTGATAAAACACTGAAAATTAGCAGATGACTTGGCACCCCAAAGCATCACAGACAGTGGAAACTTCACTGGACTTCAAGCAACCTGGGTTCTGTGCCTTTCCACTCTTCCTCCAGACTATGGGACCTTCATTTCCAAATTAAATGCAAAATATACTTCTAAAAAGAGGACTTTGGACCACTGAGCCAGTCCAGTTCTCTCTCCTTAGCCCAGGAAAGACGCTTCTGTCGCTGTCTCTGGTTCAGGAATGGCTTGACACTAGGAATGCAAAAATGTTTAACCCATTTCCTGGACATGTCTGTACATGGTGGCTCTTGATGCAATGACTCCAGCCTCAATTCCACTCCTTGTGAAACTCCCCCAAAATCTTCAATCAGCTTGGCCTGACAATCCTCTCAAGGCTGCGGTCATCCCTGTTGCTTGGTCACAGTTTCCTACCAAACTTTTCTCTTCCAGTCAACCTGTGAATATGCACTGATACAGCACTCTGCGAACAGCCGGCCCTTTCAGCAATGTCCTTCTGTGTCTTACTCTCCTCGTGGAGGGTATCAATGAGTGTTTTCTGGACAACTGTCAAGTCAGCAGTCTTGCCCGTGAATGACATTTCAAACATGTTAAGAGGCTAAAAGCACGTACATGTACCATAAGTACTGCCCATCCATGCAGATGTAAGATCCTCACGAAATCAGGAATGGCCATGGTCTCGCTGCTTGTTGTCATGCTTTTCCTTCTCAGAAATCGTAATAATGTCCATGTAACATTTTTACACTCATTAGGGGTCCAAGCCCGTAGGGGCTGGGAACTGCGTTTGCAAGGCAATCAATAAACATTTTAATTAACAACTATCTGTAATGTATACGTCAGCTGCAGCCTAAAGTAGCGACCTAACCTGAACAGTGAAAGGGATATGGGATAGTTACAGAAAAATTTGTTTTATGAAATTGTTTCCTTTGGAAAAATGCAGCTAACTCATTATTTGGTTCTGTTTTGTTTAATGTGTAAGACAGTGTACAGACATGACGGGCATACATACACAAATTACTACAGGAAATTGCTACTGAACCCATTACTTTTGTTGATCGATGTTAACTTTAAGCCCTGTCCCTGCGCAATTAGGACAAATTAAACCATAGATCAGGTCATTCAAACGCGCTACATGGATCATCAGCCACGGCTGTACGGCACTCTGATTGATTACCTCCGCTATCTGAAAACCTGTTGTCCGAATTACAGTTTACAGATCGACTTACTATTTCATCATCTGCTTTTTTAGTTTGTAATCCCCTGTGTTTTCTTGCTAATGACAACCGTTTGTCTTCTATGACATGATTTCCAACTGTTTTCAAAGCACTACTTCAACATTTTGAACTGACTTTAAAAAGTCAGAGCACGCAGAAATTACTACAGACCTTGCAGCTCGGGATATTGTCTGGCTTTCAGGTCAACGCAATCACGCCTTAAGTTCCATTTTCATAGGTTCTGCATTCGTGGGCTACGCATGTCATGACGGACGACTTGGGCCGGGGGGGACTCGCGCTGGGGAAGCTTGGACCCCGTCAAAACTGCTTGCAGTTCTAGTTATTTTTGGAACCATTATGATACATTACACCTAGTACAACATAGTTCCTGTTTATCAGACAAAAATCACAGAAATGTAAATCTGATATCCAGTTACTTGCTATCCATGCTGGTATCACGCTCTTTTTTGTCTGCAAAAGCATATCAGGAATAGACAAACACCTGCACAACTGTTGCTTGTGAAACATTAACAATATGTATTGAAGAAAAAGACATTGCATGTGAATAATTCTGTTAAATCAAAAACTGAACCCGTTTCACCGTTGATTTTATTTTTGTTTGTTTTGAAACCAGCATTTCTAGTTCCAGTTAATTTTCGTTTTTCACAAATAAGGTTATTTTTTTCAGTTTACGAAAATGTTTTCATTGATAGTTTCCGTCTTACTATACGATAATAACCTTGCCCTGTGGCCCCTTAGGTAACACTGTGTGTCCTGAATAGCATCAAAATATAAGATTTTCCTGGGAAGGTTTTGAAAGACAAATGAGGATGTTAGCTGACAGAGCATGTGGGGCACAGAACGAGGAAGCGGTGGCATATTGATGGAAGGGTAAATTTATGCTCAAACGTTCAGAATGTCATTGCTGCAGTACCAGAAATTGGAAATAAATGGACACTTGATTGGAATGGAAACAGCCTTCTATACACCTCTAGCTACTCACCTCTGGTTCAATTCTTGCAACTGTTTATTGAGCATGGATTGCTGAGTTTCCAACTAAAACAGAAACATTAGGGGATTAAATTGGTTGGTTGGAAAGGTGCAGTATTGAATGTAACAGTTACGTTCTTAAACTGCTAGGGAACCTGTGTAGTTCAGTGGTGGTACCTTCTGATGGTCAATGGTCTCCTTCCTGTTGCCAAGCTCCTCAATCAGCCTGCTTTTTTCCTCCTGTAAGGCCACCAGGGACTGGGAGTTCACTGAGGCAGATTGCTTCAATTCCTCACTAAACAAACACACATTAATATGAACAAATACATCCTACATGAGTAGAAATACACACACTGATGTGAGTAAGAGACAAAAATAGGTGCAACAAAATAAATATCTAAAACCAAAAGGGTTAGCTGCTATTATATACACATGTAAATTAACAGATGCAGTTCATCTTACCACCTACCTACCTACCTAGCAGGACACCTTTTTATCCACCTAAAGTTGAGCATCAATATTCAAAGTGCAGACAGTGATATAGCATTTCCAAAAGGTGATCACTAGTGTCAGAGCAATGACTAGAAATCCATGGAAACTGGTTCTGCTTTTGGTTAGTCAGTGTCCCCCTTATCATTTGTGCAGACAGAATTGTTGTGAAATGTCTAGTCTTGATTCTGTCTTTCATTAGTGTCTGTCAACATAAGAAAGTAACCAATAGCCGCTTTCCAACCGCAGGGATTTTTGCAGTTCCTAGAACATAACGTTCCTATAACCCTTTTTTTCTTGCTTTCCGATAGAAGAAATTGCGGGATTATTTAGTTCCTCGCACCGCCGTTCCTATAACCTTTTTAGCTCCTACTCCAGAGCAGGGTCTTTCCATTCTCCCTTTTCCTAGGTCCACGTTGATTGGTCCAACTTATAAATTACACCGGTCGCTTCGTTTGTCTGTTGCGTATAATGCTACATATCATGCTGGAGCCTTCGTCTTTTGTGTTTCTGTGTTAAGTAGCTACTCAATTTCTATGAATCCAGTCTAGGTTTTAAACGCCGCGGTTCGAACTCCGTTATTAGGACATTATCATCACAACATTATTTTTATAAAATTGTCGTTTTCAGCCTCGTAATCTGAAAGAACAGCAAGCCGCGGTAGGAACCCAGCACTACTTGGGCTGAAAACAACCAGATCATCCGCATACATAAGATGATTTACACACTTATCTCCAATCATACACCCAGTGTTACAAACATTAAACTGTGAAATGTTGCATGTAGCGCTACACTAAAGTCTAGTGACGACGCTATAAAAGCCTGTTGCGGTGCTTGCGTCACTCCGTTATCCCTCCTACCAGTTCCTATGGCCACTTGACCAGTGCGAATGCAAAGAGCAAAACCGGTTTTGGGGGAGAGCAGTTAGTAGAACTGTTTAGAAGTGGACTGTTCCTATAACTACGTTCCTGTAACTACTTGGTCGGAAAGCAGCTAATGAAGGCCAAGGAAGAAGAGGCAAAAAAAAATCACAATAATCCCTCCCAAAACCTGATGCTTACCAGAACCAACAGATTGGAAGTAAAAGCACTAGTAAACTACTCAACCATATATTACCTTACTGAAGAATGCTCACCTTAAATGATGAAAAATAAAACCTGTCTGACAAGACATCAACAGCAGAACTACAGAGGCTACAATTTGCAAACCAAACATATGCACGAACAAAAAGAGGAACAGGTTAACAAGTTCCATTTAGGAGTTCTCGAGAAACCCTGCGGAGTTCTGGAGAAAGGTCTGTGAAATATGATGTGAAGGCAGCATTTGTCTGCAAATTTACAGATGAAGTAACTGGTGTTGTGAGCGGCATACTTAGGGCCCTATGATTTCCCCATTGCAGAGAACGCGGACGAAATTGCGGAATCTAGACATTAACATGGAAAATATATATATATATTTATAAAAAAAATATATATATAAAATTCCAATACACTGTGTGCATAATTATTAGGCAAGTTGTATTTGTGAGGATTCATTTAATTATTGAAATACAGTACAGTGCTCTCCGTGAACCCAAAATGTAACTTCAAACTTGAAGTTAAAAAGTAAAAGTGAGGTCTTGGCTTTCTTTGGAGAATATCTGAGTGTGCACAATTGTTTGGAAACTATTAGTGTACAGAATAATAATGCAACTACATGAAAAACAAAGTTTGCCATCTCCAGTTGAATAATCTGTTAACCTGGTAGGGATCAGGCCCTGAAAATCTATTTCCGCCTAGGAAAAATATTAACCTCGTTATATTGGACATGAAGTATAGAGATACATAAGGTTGATATTTTTGAAAAGGAATGACATTGACATTTTCGGATATGTAAAATTGTTTTAGAATAAGAGTACACAGTGAATCTGGCACAAGATGAAAGAAAACGCATTCATTTTTTTTTTCTACATCTGTCAAATGCAAATGAAAAACCATATTCAAATTGGGGGCTGGAAACACTTCTAATCCAGGGTTTCCCTCTGTCTAGGGAGGGGGGGGTGCAAAACAACTTTTTAAATGTGCAATGGTGATCGTGTTCACTGTTTATTGCTGCGCACTTGACAGAGCTCGATTATGTTAAAATACCAGCAGATGGAGATGGTCGGATACATATCACACGATACATTGACTTTTTTGGGACTGCTCAGTTACAGCGGATATCGGCTCGTCTGGGCGACCGCCTTGACAACGAAATGCTGCGGGAAACCCTGTAATCAACTCCCCCTGGGGAGGACAACATATGCCTAGTTTAGAATGATAAGAGTCAACAGCCAAGGAGCTATATACAATGTTGTAAGAGGACTCCAAGTGTCCCTCACGAAGTGTCCATATAAATAACAACATATGGTTATGGAGAAAAAAGATTTTTATTCTTACGAAACACACCTATTCATACAAATGGCCAAGTTAGCAACCAACAATGACCTAGTGTCAAATGCAAAACCACAAAACAAATATGTAGTTACAAAACAAATGGAATTCCATCCAAAGCCTCAACATTTATTATTTTTATTTTTGGACAAAGCTTAAAGGATTCTATATCTATATATATTTATAAAAATAAATCAGAAACGAGTAACAAAACAAACAGATTATATCACTCACATTCCACTGCATATGACTGTACTAAACATTTAAATCAATTTCTGAAGTAATCTTTGTCTACTCGTTTAGTTTTATATAAACTCTTGTGTTATGCCGTTAGCAACGTTAGTGTCATTGAAGTACAGTGCCTTGCGAAAGTATTCGGCCCCCTTGAACTTTGACCTTTTGCCACGTTTCAGGCTCCAAACATAAAGATATGAAACTAACTTTTAGTGAAGAATCAACAACAAGTGGGAAACAATCATGAAGTGTAAAGAAATTGGATATTTCAAACTTTTAACAAATAAAAAACTGAAAAATTGGGCGTGCAAAAAATAAGTTAATACTTTGTAGCACCCCCTTTTGCTGCGATTACAGCTGTAAATCGCTTGGGGTATGTCTATCAGTTTTGCACATCGAGAGACTGAAATCTTTGCCAATTCCCACTTGCAAAACAGCTCGAGCTCAGTGAGGTTGGATGGAGAGCGTTTGTGAACAGCAGTTCAGTTCTTTCTACAGATTCTCGATTGGATTCAGGTCTGGACTTTGTCTTGGCCATTCTAACACCTGGATATGTTTATTTGTGAACTATTACATCGTAGATTTAGCTTTATGTTTTGGATCATTGTCTTGTTGGAAGACAAATCTCTGTCCCAGTCTCAGGTCTTTTGCAGACTCCATCAGGTTCTTCCAGAATGGTCCTGTATTTGGCTCCATCCATCTTCCCATCAATTTTAGCCATCTTCCCTGTCCCTGCTGAAGAAAAGCAGGCCCAAACCATGATGCTGCCACCACCATGTTTGACA
>JACXGM010009277.1:0-27700 GCA_016801145.1 Umbra pygmaea
TGGTTACTCCCTTGTCGTGTCACGTGTTTCCCTTATCCAATAGATCCCTGTCTCGTTGATTCCTTGCCCAGGTGTTTGTCATTATCCCTTGTTTGATTTTGTATTTAGCCCTTGTGTTTCCTCCTTGTCTTTGTCATTCATTGTATTCCTGTTGCGTGTTCTGTGGATTGCTTGATTAAGGAAATTTAGTTTTGCCCCTGCGGCAGTCTTTATTTTGTCAATGTGTTATTAGGAAATAAATTACTTTTCATTGCATCTCCTTCGCGCCTGCCTCAACTCTTTCAGCTACAGCAATAGAGCACCGTGACAGTTTTACAAATTTTAACACAAAATATCTATATATTGTGCTCCTTCATATTCAAAAGAACATTATTTATATTGCAGGTCAAGAATGTGTAATATTTATTACAAATGTCAATAGTTTACATTCTTCCCTATAGCTATAGAAAAACGTTTGTGAAAGCGAATGCAAGAGCATTGTGTTCGCATTTGCACTTAGCAATGCAGACATTTTGTGTAAGATGAGAATGTCTGTTTTAAGTGACTTTCTCTAAACAAGGATAATGACCTAATAATATAATATTCTGTTAAGGTAGTTTATTGTTTTATTATAATCGGTACACTGTACTAGGCTATATAAAATATATATAGGGTACTCCGTATTTTCTTTAAGGTATATTCTTAACATTAGTATGTCAGAACGTCTACTATTCTGTTCACCCAGAATTGTTGCAAACTGCCGACATTTGTCTTTCCTTCCTGAAGGTTTATTATTAATTATTGCGATGCCATTATGTAGTGACTAGCCTATTAACTTGCAGCCTTCTCGGTTTACCACCTGGACGAAACAGACCGATGGGCGGTCGTACAGACGCAGACATTCAGTGGCCAAAGTTCGTTCTGTCCTGTACTTATGTGCGCTTTTCCTAAATAATTCTAATATAGTTTGCACCTATAATTGTATAAATTAGGCTACATGAAAACAGCAATGAGAAAGTAATTTTATATTTTGCCATTTCAACTCTATTGGAGATTTGTGACTCAGTGTTTTCCAATGGGCACGCGTGGCTCCGTCTTTGTTAATGATTATAGATTTTAGGCAGTGATTTTGTGTGCAACAAATCACCTCATATTGCAGGGAAGCATTATCCCATATAAATTGATTTTCTTATTGTTATTCTTAAATAGCAACAATTACAGTTGTACAGCTTTACAAGTTGGTCTCTGAAAGAAGAAGTAGACTTGTTATCAACGAGAAAGTCCATATTGCTGGAATACAGCTACATCATTGAAACAGTTACGTGAATCAGATTCGTTGGTATTGTTGTTCCAATCGTTACATGGTTGAGCAATACAACTGTTTCCTATATATACACTGCATTGTAGAAAACAACTATGGCCATCTATGTCTAATCTGTAAATTGCTGTGCATTATAACACTCTTAAATGTTGAGGAAGTTTTGGCATGGAGTATCAGGCCTTTTTCTGTTGTACCTTCTTCAGTTGTACTGCTATAAAAAGTCATTTGTGATTTACATATATTACATACCACTAGATTGTTGGGACTTTGAAATACTCTCATACTTTTGAAGCCCTTGGGGTATATTTTTGTTGCAGGACCATAGTTGATCTTCACATTCAGACATCATACCAGTACAATAATAGGGCAAGTCGACCATAACTTTGGCTAATCGGCGTATTTACGCATTAGATGACGTTGTTTTGTCATCCCAGCTCTAGTCTCAAAGATTTTCATGATTACGGATGTCAAAGCTACATGTCTGTAGTCATTTAGACAACGGAAATTACCATAATTATCCATTTAACATTTTATTATCAACATAATTAATTTTGGTTACAGTTGGGCAAAAAAGTATTCAGTCAGCCACCAATTGTGCAAGTTCTCCCACTTAAAAAGATGAGAGGCCTGTAATTTTCATCATAGGTACACTTCAACTATGAGAGTCAAAATGAGAAAAAAAATCCATAGAATCACATTGTAGGATTTTTAAGGAATTTATTGGTAAACAAACGTAGGCCATATCACCCGGCATGCCTATCAATTTTTAGGGCAAAATTGCACACGCTTAAAAGTTACCCATTGCATTATGGGAGTCTACTTCCTTAGCCACTTGTTAGCAAAGGCTGCAACGGTGCACACCCATTGGAAGTGGGTATCGGAGGAGGTTCTAATTAGCTCTTATGCCAGGGTTCATCAACACCGATCCCGGAGGGCCGAAATACTTCTGATTTCTGTTCTCTCTTTCTAATAAGGGACTGGTTTATACCTGGGAAAGCAGGTGATTGCAATTAACTACTAGGTAAAATAAAAAATCAGAAGTGTTTCGGCCCTCCAGGCCCGGAGTTGATGACCCCTGCACTACACCCTTGATAATTTTTGCTCCCTCAGCTTTGGGACACTTGTGCAAATTGCGGAGGCGCGCGTGAATGCCCAAATTGAGCGCCGAGTGTGGAGGGGTCAGTTTAAGAGTTTGACAACATGTTTAATTTGCCTTTTGACAGGGATGGTGATGAGAAAAGACCAGAACATGTGATGTAGCTGAGTTTGAACTGGAGGCATGGGGCTGAGGCTGGTTGATAAGGTAAGATCATTCTAGAATTGATACTCCCTCACTTCAAATAAGAAGTAGCTACTTGATGATGAAGCCCTTGTTATTATATTTTTGCCCATTTTCATTTTTTTCACTTATTGAAATAGGCACACATTTCAATGCAGTCTAACTTTTTATAACACCAAGAAAATGTATTCAATACTTCTAATATTTCATATTTCATGTATTTTAGTTAAACGTACAATATGTAGTTTTTGGCCGCTAGGGGTCTCTCAATCAAAACAGTAGCAAAAGATGTACTTGGATGATGTCGGGAAGTAGCGTGGGATCATGGGTTTGTTATCGTCGTTAATGACAACCTTCCAATCTAGCGTCTCCTGCAGAAAAAATATTCACTGACATAGTAATGTATTGTTAAAAATATTCTAACTTTATTCACGTTATGTTTGGCGGTTCCATGGAACTTCGAGCAACTTGAGCAGTCAAATGTTGTATGACGCCATTGACAGAAGGCAAAATGAAATGTCCCGTGTCTTCGAATTATATTACAAATTTCTCTGTGTTTGAAAGTTGGAAACATTTAGGATAATGTAAGTACACAACTAATAAATATATATAATATAGGTATAGTGATGTTTGCTTTTTTAATGCAAAGCACGTCTTTTGTTATTGTTTTTGAAAATTACACATTGTACCTTTAATGAGGAAAATATGGTAATGTTTTCATTTTCTGAAAAGTTTCTGTTTTGGAGATAAGAGGTTTTACCAGAGAGCATTGACTTTCTGTGAATTATTATTACTGATGAAGTGTTCATGATAGGCAATTATGTAGTGGTAAAAAAATGGTGGGTAAACTATCAACTCCTCGCGACAATCATGTCAAAACGAACAACCATCAATATAAAAAAGAACATATTACATTTTTAAACTATCATTTATTTTCTTATAATACAGGCATATTAATAGGGCCTAATGTCAATTTTCTAGAAATTACACAAAATCAACTAATACAGACGCATTCAAATCCACAAGAGTTAATACCTCCCAAAATTGTTATTTGGACTGGACACCCATTTGAACAAATTTGAACATGTTCATATTGAAATTTGTCATGTTTTTATGTTTATCTCATATGAGCTGCGATGTAAATATGTATAAAAATGCTGACATGTACCCATGTAGATATTCAGTAAGCTATCTGATAATAAAAATTCATGCTTGTATATAACTATCAAATGAAACCAATACTAACCGATAACAACCAAAACGTTTATGTTTTTTGTTAAACTAGCCCATTTGATTCAATAATCATCTCATCTTCAAAATCAATATAGCACTACTTTTTGTAAATCGAGTTTTGAAAGAAAGTACCTTACTCAACAAAATACATTATATTCACAACCAAAGCACTAGCCTCTCTCCACTCTTGGTATTCATGTATGGCAGCCTTCCTCAGCACAACTTTGTTTTTTTACCCTGTTTATCTCAAAGTTCTCTGTAAATCAAAGTTCTAATAAAAAGGTTATGGGTATGAGAGAGGGCTTATAATCTGTCTTTCACAGCACTTATCTTATTAGTAAAAAAAAATATTATTCCACATGTTGGCAATGAGGTTGGTAGTTGGTAAGATTAGAATTTAGATGAAGACTATTAGCCTTTTCAGCTTTGAACAATGCTAAGAACTAAATATTAAGAGGGTAAAAGATAATTAGCTCAATAAAAATAAAAATATGTGTAAACTGCATTTATCCTCCACTAGACCCCTGGTGATAGGTGTATCTGTGTGTTCTTTAAAATGAAGTATGACTCACGAAAACATGTTCCGAATTCTTTTACATTTAAATGACATTTGAATGTCATCTTGAAGGTTGTTTTTATCACTGAAAGTAAGACGGATAGCACTGCACCAACATTCCAGACAAGAAACAAATACGGTATACACTTGTCATCTTCCTGATTTGTTAAAGTTATGTATCTGTCAAAAAAGATTAACATGGATGTACATTCTATGGACGATTCCCCCCCGTGTCTTCAACAGCAAGGGCCACAGAGCCAGAAGATGGTGATCTTTGGAGCCATCTTCCTTTTGATGACTCTCCTCATCCTTTATAATTCCAACAGCAGCAACGACATCAGTCCATTCTATAGTCCATTCAGAGGAGGCGTGCCTCATCACACCATCAAGGTGACTGACCTCAAGAAATGGGCAGGAAAGGAAGGCTATGTGGCTGTCTATGGAAACAAGGTAATGTACAACATGGGATTGGAACCACCAAACCATAGAAATTAAATATATAGAAGCCGTGTTAAACTATTGGGCATGGTCATTCGATTAGTACACAAAAAAATGGCGACTGTCGTTAGTTGTCACGGTAACAACACGCAAATCGGTTTAATGCAGAAGTAGGGCGCTAGATCTTTGCACTGGAATGGTACACGTAAAAATGGCTGCCGCTCTGACCATTCAGCTACATTTATTAGCATTGGAATGGCACTTCTATAGATTTTAATTTCTATGCTCTAAACGCTCAAATGTCTGGTCTATGCAGGTCAAGCACTATAAGTTGCTGTCTCCGGCACATATAATGTATATAACTTCAACATGGCTTTGAAGCTGACTCATGTCTCTTCTAGAAAAACTGCTCTCTGATAAAGCATGTCAATTTTCATATTTGCGCAGAATTACTGTAGTCCTTGGCTCCTCTCTTTTGTTACTAAATGTGTTGGTCACTTTGCGTGTCTGTACAATGTGCTGTAAGTGTAGAGGACCAAAATCCCTGCAACGATTCAAACAAGGACAATTTGCCTAGAAGGAAAAATACTGGTTTTGTTTTAGATGCAGTTTAAAAAGTTACAGTTGTGGTTAAGATTTAGAGTTAAGTTTAGGGTTATTTGCCCCACAGAGGCCTCAAATTGGTGCGTCCTTAGCCCCCTTCTGTACTCATGGTAAACCCATGACTGTGTGGCCACACATATATCCAATTCTGTCATGAAGTTAGCTGACGACACAACAAATAATATGCTTAATGACCAATGACGACATGTGAGGCCTACTGAGATTTTAGTACGCTGACATGCGTGGTGCAAGAAATTAACCTCCCTTAATTCAAATGTAAAAACATCTACGAACTAATTGTGGACTACAGGATGAAGAAGGCTGGGCACACCCTCATACACATCAACAGATACACTGTGGAGTGTCACAAACTTCACATTTCCTTCAGTTTCACATCTCAGAGAAGCTGGATTGGACACTCCATACGGTGGTGAAGAAGTCATGACAGCGCCTGCATAATCCAGGAGGCTGAAGAAATTCGGACTGTCCAGGGGGCCCATAATGTGTTGTGCAAGGTCTCCATCTGATGGGTTACTGATGGGATTCATCACAGCCTGGTTCAGCAAATCAACAAAGAGGTGGCTACAACACTGCCTCCCACTGTCACTATTCTTCTCACGGAGAAAACACCTGCACCTTTGTCATTATACAGTATCAAATACTGGTACAGTCCTGTAGAGTTTTAAAAAGTTGCAAGTCAAAGCACTTGTCTGGGTCGGCTTGTGTTTAGCTGTTTTGGGTTGTTTCCAATGAAGGACAAAATGTCCAGCTAAAAGGAGTTCAATAATAACCAGTAATCAATGGAAGGAAAAGAGAGAGTAAAAAATTATTAAGATCACTGTTTAGTTATAAAATCCCTTTATTATTTTGGTCTTAATTAGCAACTTCCCAAAAAAAACCAGCCGAGTACTTTTACTTACAGATGTACGGTTTACAACTCTGTTCCTTTATATATTTTTACACCATTTCTTTTTTTACATTAAATTTTTTTCTCTCTTTTTGCTTAATGCATTGTTTAAAGCCATGGCATAATATTTTCACTGTACAAATAAACCACTGAAAACTAGACCAGTAAAATGTGAGTTTACTTTTAGTAGAGAGAGGGAGGCTGAAAGCAATAGTACAATATTCCAATTCACTGGTAATCTTAGTGTCTTTGCGGAGTCAAGTAGAGAAGGTAATTATTATTATTATTATTATTATATTTTATCATTGTAGTTACTAGTCTCTGTTTTCTTCCTCTAGAGTATGACCCTTCATTGTCACCACTGTGCCCTGGTGACCAGCTCCAGCCATGTGCTTGGCAGCGGGGCAGGACACGACATCGACAGCACGCAGTGCGTGATCCGCATGAATGATGCCCCCACCACTGGGTTTGAACGTGATGTCGGGAACAGGACTACTCTCAGAGTGGTGGCTCATTCCAGTGTATTCCGTGTGGTTCGTCGGCCTGGCGAGTTTCTCAACCACACGAACCACCAGGCAAATTCTGCAGTCATATTCTGGGGACCACCCACCAAAATTGGGAGAGATGCTAAGGGAACTTTGTACCGTCTGATCCAAAGAGTCAGCATGACTTACAGTAACCTTTCCAGCTTCACCATTACACCCAGCAAGATGCACAAGTTTGATACACTGTTCCAGAAGGAGACGGGACGAGACAGGTGGGTAAAAAGGATCAGGGTGTGAAAAAAAGTTACCTTCTGAAATTAAAACTAAACAAAGGAAATCTCCTTTCAATTAATTAGATGAGTGTGTGGGGACTTTTCTGGCATGTGGAAGAATAAACACCTTGACACAGTTGGATCCAATTATATAGCTAAGTTAATTAAGGTTTAACGTGCGCACGGACAAGGCACATTGCTAGAGTGATTCGTGTCCAACGAACATTGTAATTACCCTTTATATACAGAGTAAAGGGGTCAGTGAGAGACAGAACAAATAGTAGGTAGATCCTAGGGCAGGGCTGCCCAACCCTGTTCCTGGAGATCTACCATCCTATATGTTCTTTTCAACCCTAATTTAGCATACCTTATTCAAATAATTAGCTAAATGAAAGCTGAAGAAATTTCTCCACAACAAGGTTTGTAGGGAACACCTACTGGACAGTAGAACTCCAGGAACAGGGTTGGGCAGCTCTGTCCAAGGGTGTCAGGATCACCTACAGAGTACAGTGACATTTGTGGAAGACAAAAGGCACTTTGTAAATCCTGATCTGACCCTGGAAAGACAGGGTGACATCTCTACAGTTAATAAAGGCAAAATCATCCTTATCAATATGAGCTCCTTTTGCCATGTGTGAATACAGGAGACAGTATACACCGCGTTCCAAATAATTATGCAATTTGGAATTAAGTGTCATAAACATTAAATATTTAGTTTTTCAATCAAACTCATGGATGGTATTGTGTCGGGTTCTTTGTATCACTGAAATCAATCTCAGACACCTGTGATTATTACTTTGCAAGGTGAGCCCAATTAAAGGAAAATGTTACTTAAGACGGATGTTCCACATCATTATGCAGGCCACAGGTTTCAAGCAATATGGGAAAGAAAAGGATCTCTCTGCTGTGGAAAAGTGTCAAATAATGCAATGCCTTGTTATGCAAACAAGGTATGCAAACATAAGATATTTCACAAATTGTGATCATCGTACTATGAAAAGATTTGTGGCTGATTCAGAGCACAGATGGGTTCGTGCAGATAAAGGCATAATGAGGAAGGTTACTGCCAGACAAATTCATCAGATTAAGAGAGCAGCTGCTAAAATGCCATGACAAAGCAGCAAACAGGTATTTGAAACGGCTGGTGCCTCTGGATGTAGGATCCTCCAGAGGCTTGCAGTTGTGCATAAACCTACTATTCGGCCAACCCTAACCAATGCTCACAAGCAGAAATGGTTGCAGTGGGCCTAGAAATACATTAAGAATAATTTACAAACAGTCTTGTTTACTGATTGGTGCCGTGCAACCCTGGATGGTCCAGATGGATGGAGTAGTGGATGGTTGGTGGATGGCCACTATGTCCCAATAAGGCTGCGACATCAGCATGGCCAAGTCATGTTTTGGGCCAGAATCATGGGGAGAGAGCTGGTAGGCCCCGTTGGGAGGGAGAGAGCGGGTAGGCCCCGTTGGGGGTAGAGAGCTGGTAGGCCCGTGGGGGGGGGGGAGCTGGTAGGCCCTGTTGCGGGGGAAAGAGCTGGTTGGCCCCTTTAGGGTCCCTGAAGGTGTGAAAATGACCTCTGCAAAGTATATAGAGTTTCTGATTGACCACCTTCTTCCATGGTACAAAGAAGAACTGTGCCTTCCGTAGCAAAATCATCTTCATCCATGACAATGCACCATCTCATGTTGCAAAGAGTACCTCTGTGTCATTTGCTGCTATGGGCATAAAAGGAGAAACTCATGCTGTGGCCCCCATCCTCCCCTGACCTCATCCCCATATAGAACCTACGGAGCATCCTCAAGCAAGAGATCTGAGGGTGGGAGGCAGTTTGCACCAAAACAGCAGCTCTGGGAGGCTATTCTGACATCCTGCAAAGATATTAAAGTAGACTCCATAAACTCAGAAGTTCAATAAATTTGCAAAGATTGTGAAGGTGATATCAAAGAAGGGGTTCTATGTTAACATCACTTGCCCTGTTAAGATGTGTTTGATTGAAATAGCTTTTGATTTTAGTTAATATAACCTCCTAATGCTCCAAATCCAACAAATTTCAGTTCTTTACAACCTATGGAATGTTATTAAAACGCTGTTGTGCATAATAATTTGGAACAGTGCATTTTGAGTTTTTTTTAATATTGTTTTCATTGGGTGGTTTGTTCAATGAAATTCAACTTCTAACCTACCAGTTGGTGACTCAAATTATACTAACTGTCATTTGCATCGACTATTTAGTAAAATCTGTTTAAAATATGATTTGCATAATAATTTGGAATGTGGTGTAGAAAGAGGAGTTTCTCCCCACTTTGGCTCTAGTGAGCTTCAAAGGACTGGTTAACCAACATGTAAGAGATCATACAATTTCTACCACACGTGTAATGATTGAAATTCCCCTATAACACAAACATTTTACCTAATGGTTTTTTCCCACAGAGCCAAGTCTCAGTCGTGGTTGAGCACCGGCTGGTTTACTATGGTTATTGCCATTGAAATGTGTGACAATATTAAAGTGTACGGGATGGTTTCACCCAGTCACTGCGGGTGAGTAATGGACAATATTATACATTTGGAGGAAAAGGATTAAACACATATCTATTGAGCAATGACACAAGCAGTTGTGTGTAATAACATGAGTAATCAGTCAGTAATGTCAGGCATCTATAATGATCCATGATGTGTGCAAATGATAGGATTGAAATACACAATGTAACATTATGCATTATGGTTGTGTGTCTATGAAATAAGCCTGGCGAAGACATTCAGGTCGAAACGTTGCACTATAAAACAGCAGGGGGAGCGTTCAGCACAGGGCGGGTATCTATCTTCCTTGTCTACGAAGGAGCCTTAGGGACATGGCCGCCCCATAATGCATTTCATGCTGCTCCACATTGTCAATAACATTGTCAGTAGAACAATTTGTCCCTTCTTCCAGGAAAAAGCCACAGCCCAAGAAGATGCCGTACCACTACTATAAGCCTCGCGGCCCAGACGAGTGTGTGACCTACCTGCAGAACGAGAGGGGCCGGAAGGGGCCCCACCATCGCTTCATCACAGAGAAACAGGTGTTTGCCCGCTGGGCCAAGAATTATAATATCACCTTCATCCATCCCACTTGGTGAGAAGACTGAATTCAGCTCAAGGCCTCATCCCACGGACAGACACCTACTGCTGGACCGCAGAGTGGATGCGGACATGTCTTTAAGTCCACTGGGTTGGCTTGATTACACATCCACCTTATTTGCTGGAACTGTGCCGGAATGAACCAATTACAGTAAAAAATGACAGCACTGGTAGCTGACAGTTTATGTTGTCCCTAGTATGGTAAGGTAATATGGAATTCAATCTAGTTTATTCTTCGTATAGATCCATATAATTTCTCTACGTACCCTCCTTCCCTGCTAATCGTTTCTTAGGGAACTTTGGAACCATTTAAATTCTCAATGTGTTTTTTTATCAGTTAGCTGTCAAAACAAAGAAATAGAGTGCACAATCTGATTTTGGGGGGATTTTTGTATGTGCTTGCAAGTACACCTTACAATGTTTATTGTAAATAGAAAAAAATAATATTGCTATTTAAAGATGTATTTTTACATGTTTATAGGGTTTTTGTTAAGAAGACCTCAAAAGCACTCACAAATGACAATATATCAATATCACCATTGTGAGTACTTTGTCTCGTACAAGATAAGAAACGTATTTTAGAATGAATAAGCTTACCATTTTCTGTTGCATTACTTCATCAAATCAAGCCTTGTGGACCTTAAGTGTTGGCAAAATAATAATAAAGGCTCGGTTTTCAAAAGTTACCTAGATATAGCATATTGTGATAAGTTAATATGCATGGAAATGGAATGAATAGAACATACGCTGCTTCCATTCGATTTATTACATTTCATCCTATCAGAGAGCAAACATCA
Organism: Umbra pygmaea; assembly: GCA_016801145.1. Taxonomy (NCBI): domain Eukaryota; kingdom Metazoa; phylum Chordata; class Actinopteri; order Esociformes; family Umbridae; genus Umbra; species Umbra pygmaea. The sequence goes on from JACXGM010009277.1 coordinate 10,989, forward strand.
AAATAGACACTCTTGAAACGCTAGGTCCCAAACACTTTAAGCTTACATTTGTAGATTGCAATCACACCATGCCTGTTAAATGTATGAGTGTGAGGTTCTTTAAGGCATTCACACAACTGTGCTATAATAAATGCTGAATGATATTCTAGCCTGCCAAACCATAACACACACACTAAACCTTGTCTTGTTGTCCCTTTTCCTGTGACATACTGAAGCATGCAGCTGCCTGAGCATTTGAATGAGCTAACGGAATGTATCGCATTATTAATTGATAGCATTGTGTTGATCGACCGATTGTTCTTAACGAACGCGCTGTGTGTCTTCAGAACAAATTACATACATTTGAAAACAGATGCACGTACATTACTTTTAATTCAAATACTATACACAAGTGACAGTAGAAACATGAAGCAAAGCTGAAGTTAGCATTTAGTAGATAATGACTACCAAAGACTGAGGGATGAGAAACACACCGGATCGACAAAGAATTTGCCCCACCACAGATCATGTTGTGTCTAAGACATGGTTGGTTGTTCATATGTGCTGTGATCTTTGAATAAAAAAACTGATGTCACAGACCGCTCCCAGCAAAGTCCAATTATTTATTTCTGGAATTATAAATGGACACCTGGGTGAGTTGAACAAAGTTGTAGATTATTAGATATTTTCATTGTCCATCAGTGACAGATTTCAACTGTTACGAACTGCTGGACACCTTTTGAAATGCGGATGTGATTTTCTGCCTGAGGGTGGACATGGTGATCAAGATGGCCTCCTGTGAAAGACAAGCAGTCAAACTGGTCAAACTTAAATCCCAACTGATAATCACAAGACATTAGGTCCTGTCCTTTTATAACATAATAATAATAACAACAATAACAACAACTTGGACTTATATAGCGCCTTTCAAAGTCGCTTAACGAATAGGGGGGAGAGTTAGGGGTCTAAAGACTTAACCGCCCTCATATTTAAATCTGGACCTTAAACCTAATTCTACTCCGTTTCTTCATTGCAACCTTCTAATCTGGCACTTATTTAGACCGGGTACACCAGCTGGGTGCAATTAATGACGAGATAGAACAGAAATCCAGCAAGCTCCAGCCCTTACGGAGACAGATTTGAGTATCCCTGATGTGAGGGAACAATTTATTTCCAGCATTTCTTTTCTCGTCAAGAATCCTCTTTGTGCGAATCCGTGCATAGCGTTGGACATTTAAGCTGTTGCTATCAGTTATTCACCATGTTGTGCTCACCACTCACCTCGGTGCGTATGGTTCTGCTGCCCTGATTTGGGCAGGTGTTCAGGTAAAGGTCAAACAGAAGGCTGGGGTCAGTGACCTCCAGTTTCTCGTCAGCATCCACACTGGCCTCCAGTCCCTGGAGACCACCGAACACAACCAGCATGTGCCTAGACGACAGAGGAACAAATGTCGTTAAAAATGTTCGCTTAGTTATCCACAATATATGAAAACATTTCTTCTACATCATACTCAGAACTTACTTGAAGGGTGAGATTACAGTTTGGTCAACATCTTTTCCTTTCTCTGATGTCCCAATTGTCAAATCGTAACCGTCTTTATATGGACTCTCGGTAAACACTCGACCTAAAATCCAATGAAATGATAGAGAATTCAATTGGCTTATTGTTCAATCTCAAGCATAAAATTTTAAAAAATTGCTCTAATTGTGAAAGATATGAAAATAATAAACTTACTTAAAGAGGCGGCCAGGCGAACACTGTACCCCCAATAAAGGCCTTGCTCTGTCCTAGGTTTATGTGGAGCAACCACCAACCCTTTGAATACTTTACTTTCTGTAGAAATAAACACAGGGCACCATCATAGGTCGTGTCAGTAGGTGATACAAGGTACCAGGTGTACCAGCTTTGAGATGGGAGAACATATGGACCTACCTTCATTCTGGGTCTTGTTCATGTGGACGGTGACTCTTAGACCTGCCTGTAACTGCTTATCTATCCGCACCTCCTAAAAACAGACAAAAAAGAGACTAATATAGCCTGCTTCTATTGTGCTACAATACAGGTCTTTCCCTGTCAATTTGACCTATACTTTTTAGTTATGACTTTATCCTCCTTAATTTATTAACTGGGAATGTTACTATACAACAAAATCCATATGGGTTGTCACCATAAAACAAACAGAGCAGGTGACATGACATAAAACATTTTAATTTAATAAATTACCACATTGCTATAATATTGGGAGGATGTATGCATCACTAGTGCAAACACTGCAAACATTTCTTAAATCAACCCCATTGAAATCCGCTGGAATGTGATCAAAAGGAAGATGGATGGTCACAAGCCATCAAACAAAGCAGAGCTGCGAAAAAAGCTGCTGAAGTTACAAGGTTTAAAGGGGAATTGGACATGGTGAATCGGGTGGGGTGGGAGGAAAACCATGGAATAAATAAATATAAAGTACTGTGCAAAAGTCTTATGTACCCTTGATATTGTTTGCCTCAAATCTAATTGTAATAATTCAGATTTTGTGTTCTGTATTAGTGTCAGTAGAAATGAGCAATGCATGTATTTCCACGACTTCATTTGCCATAAAATGCAATGCTAGAGAGAATTATTTATACTTTTGTTAAAGAAAATAACATTTTGTAACAGACCGCATTTCATATCGGCCAGTGCGTGGTGACACAATGATAACAAACAGGTATGCTAATGACATAATGCACTGATAGAACCAACCTGATGAACTAAAACAGAAATGGGAGTAGAAGGAATTAAACTGGGTGAAGGACAATCAAACAGGTGAGGGTCTGAAACATGACATTTGTGGAGTTATTTTGGTTTTTCACTGTTCTCTGCTCTTTTAGAGTATATGTTTTATATGTAGGAACTTTCATTTGTATATTTTTGAAAAAATTAAATTTAAGTTTGCTTTTTACAGATGCTTAAGACTTTTGCACAGTACTGTATTTACAGATATATAATAAATAAACCTCCGAAATTTAACTTTACCCAAAACAAATGAATGGATAATGCTTCAACACAAAGAATAGAAAATTAGGTTAAAATAAACTCCAAATATCCCTGTGGTGGAAGTACCGATATGACTGTTAAATCCATTAATGTCTGCTATTCCTGATATGGAACTTAGTTCCAGTATTCACTGCCGAACTTCAAGTGTCTCTCATCTCAGCAGCACATGTAACAGATAAACCTCTCGTTTGATCTGGACCTAGGGAGCTTAATCTATGGGTCAATATATAGACATGCAGTAGTCTACAACTTTCTGACATTTAAAAAAATACTATAAAACAGTAAGAAAATAGCTGTTGAAACATGAGTTTGTCACATTCCTAATTGATCTCACCTTCCACATTCCACAGTTGACTAAGGAGCCTTTTCCTGGTTTGCTAGGACGATCCAGAACCACTCCCTCCCTGTACTCACACACGTCATCCTTCCTCATGTGGTGAGGGCTATCCAGAGGGTTAAGCAAGCCTGTGGAACCACCAACACACTAAGGCTCCAGTCTACGTTTTCAGTTCAAGTGTTGTTTTCATCACAAAATGGGCATGTCATGCTTCTACAGACTAACCATACACAGATATTGTGAGGCTCTCAAAAGTAACGGAACGAAATGGCTACCCAAGCAACATACCAGTAACTTTTGTATGCTAGAGATGCAGTATTTGGAGAACAATTTGTTTTCCAGCCACAGAAATCTTGTTTTGACATCCGACCGGAAAATTAAAATCATGTCCACTTTCAGTAGATGTTACTTCTCACTTTTAAGCTAATTGTAACATACAGGTGTTCTCTAACTAATGTAATTTGTTCACTAAACTGAGAAGGAATAACAAGCTTTTAAAATGGGACAAATGCTTTAAGTTGACATAACCAGCAGCGTAGAGCCCTGTATTGCACTGCTGGTTTGCTTCTAAAGCTAAGCAGGGTCGGGCCTGGTTAGTCCCTGGATGGGAGACCAGTGCTGCTGGAAGTGGTGTTGGAGGGCCAGTAGGGCGCACTCTTCCCTCTGGTCTAAAGATCATTCCAAATGCCCCAGGGCAGTGATGGGGACATCTGCCCTGCGTAGGGTGCCATCTTTCGGATGAGACGTTAAAACAAGTGTCCTGACTCACTGTGGTCACTAAAGATCCCATGGCACTATTCGTAAGAGTAGGGGTGTTAACCCCGGTGTCCTGGACAAATTTCCAATCTGGCCCTCATACCATCATGGCAACCTAATCATCCCTGGCTCTCAATTGGATAATACATTCCCCCTCCTCTCCCTCCCTTCCTCCAGACCACTGCTGCAAATGAGAAAGTGTTCTCAGTCAACTTGCCTGGTAAAATAATGGTTAAAACTTAGAAAAAAAAACATCTGTCATTTGACCAAGGACAGCGCTGGTCCTCATCCTAAACATCTACATTAACCATTTAAACTTAAATTGAGTGTTTTTGATTGCAACATAAACTTTGCCTGCTAAATTGAATAAAACAAATTGCATACATGTTTGCCTTTTAGGTAAATCTCCCTCCAGGACGTGTTTGACAAAGTAAAAAGTTTACACTTTACAGTTCATGACATCAGGAAACGACAGTAGATGGGTGTACATCATAAGGAAACAACAGTAGATGGGTGTACATCATGAGGAAACAACAGTAGATGGGTGTACATCATGAGGAAACAACAGTAGATGGGTGTACATCATGAGGAAACAACAGTAGATGGGTGTACATCTACTCACCAGCATACTGTAAATCTTTATGCACTGGGAAGAATGATTTGCGCAGATACCTTCAAAGAAAGAAGAGGGTTGTGAAATACTGGTAAATGTGCTTGAAACGTTCTCCTCCTCATAAGTCATCACTACTTACTGTGGACATTCCAGGAACTGCAGGATTCTAGCCAGCTGAACACAGGCTTGACCCTTCTTACCAACACCATTGAATTCTCCCTCAACAGTCCTGTGGAAAGAATACAACATGAATATCTTCCTATAAATATCTAATTTCTAAAATATCAACAACCTCCTGACGTCCAGAGGAGCCCAAAACGAGGTCCCTTACTTGACATCCTCGTCTTGTTCGTCAAATACGACAATCTCATCAACACAGAACACAATGCATGCTCTGGCTATCTGTCCAGCCAGGTAAGTGCGGAGTTCTGCAGACTGGGCATTATCCAGGACAGATCCAGGTAAGGCCACGCTTACTGTGTACTGCCGTCCTGAGGATACCGATTTTAGAGAAAATGTTTTTTCATTTGTTTGTAGCTCCTGAGTTGTTAAAGACAGTGAGGCTATAGGGAAATAACCGGATGGATCTGAATATTGTCAGCATTACCTCGGTTCTCGCTCAGACTCTGTTGCGCCACCTGCTGGTTCTTCTCCTTCTCCTTCTTGTCAAGCTGTTTAAACAGCTTGGATTCTTTAATTTTCTTCTTTTTCTCTAATCCTGTTATGAAAAATAAATGTTGGATTCACAAGTTAAGAAGAAGTAGTGCATGCAGCGCAAATGTAATATCTTGTATTCCTAGTAATATTTCTCCGTTCATTTTCTTGTTGTCAGTGTGTTCTTAAGCAGCATTATGAAGCGGTTCCCAACTTTGCTGGTAGTATATTTACAGCCAAGGTTTGCACTGCCCGGAAGACCACTTCATGTTGATTTTACAAGTAAAGCCACAAGCAGTGCCTCAATCATTCATCTGAGCAGTGCAGATGCAATCACTTCCTTTGCGCAATGAGCATCTTCCTACCAACACACTACCTGTCCAATGATTTGTATAGCAGCAGAATACGATATACGGAGAATCTCAGATTTTGTGATCTCCTACTGTGAGAACTCATGCTGCATTCCATTTGGCTCAGAAGTGGGAGGTCGGAACTGGGAATGACGTCACACCCAAGTAAAACAAGTTGATCGCATTCCAGTTACCGAAGTGGGAAAACAAGTCAGCCATACAAGTAGCATACAACTAGACATTAGGGCTGGGCAATATATAAATATTGTGATATTAGACTGATTATCGTCTTAGATTTTGGATATCGTAATATGACAAGTGTTATTTTTTCTGAACTTACCAGACTGTTCTAGCTTTTCTATTATTTGCCTTTACCCCACTTCGTTATTATATACACATCAAGGGTGATTATCGAAAATCTCATTGTGTAAATATTTCTTTGTAAGCACCAATTGTCAACCCTACAATAACGCTGCAATATCGATATTGTATTGAGCTATTTGGTCAACAATATCATGACATTAGATTTTTTCCATATTGCCCAGCTCTTTTTGTCATACTTACTCACCACATCCAGTATGATTGAGCATTATTCTTTTACTATAATAGATTTGAATGTTAAATTGACAGAGATTGGTAAATGCTCCAAAACAATCTGTGTCTTGCACACCTCTTTGACAAAGAAAGTGCAATTCTTCACTTGTTAATTTTAATTATTAACTAACCTTTTTTTCTTTACATATGTGTACACATTTTCCAAACTTTAAAAATAATTCAATATCTCAATATATTTTGTAGCTTTAATGACTAAAGATGTATATATTGAGATATTTATTTTGGGCCATATCACCCAGCCCTAGTAGACATGTTAGTCATTTTTAGCAAAACCAGTTGATAAAATGCATTTTGGTGTGTTTTCACACCTTCTAATGCCGTAGCAACATGTCCAAAGACAACAGTTGGACAGTACTGTGTGTACGACAATTTTCATGAAAAACAAATAAAACTTTTACAAAAAATGAAAAGTAACAAAAAATTTAAATTTACTGTTGTTACAGAGTGCTGCCATCTCAGAAAATGAACTTGGGGGTAGTGAAATATTCGACTTTGTGACTAGGAATTTCCCTCTTGGGTGCGTTCCAAAAAATTCCGACTAGGAACTCGGAATTTCCGAGTTCCGAGCACAAATAGAACGCTGCATCATTCCATGGTGCAGGCTAACAGAACAACCATTTAATTATACAAAAATCCTACGTAGTTCAGCTTTAAAAAAAAAAAAAAAATCACAATTAAAAAGACCATTTACCAGAGATTAAAACTGTCTGCAATACACCAATTAAAGCTGTATAGGCCTAGTTGTCTTTGTAAGTAAATGGACAACAAGCCTATTTGAAGAGGCTTGCCTAACATGTATATACAGACATAACGCATTAAAACAGGATTGTTGTGTACTCAAAATGTTACCTGTACCGGAATTAGTCTATGCACAACAGAGTAACACATTATTTTGAGTCCTAAAAGTGCATGTATAATACAAGCGCATAATTGATTTCCTGAAATTCATGCTGCGTTCCAGACACAATTTACTTCAAGTCATGACTTATGACTTGGTAGCATTCCAGGCAAAAGTCACAACAACAACAATAGCCGGCCTATGCCTAACAACGTTAATGTTAGCTAGCGGCTACCTAACGTTGACGTTAGCTAGCACTAGCTGATACTGGCAATTTCTAGTCGCCGACCTATTTTGGGCTTCATTTAATAAACATAACCTGTAGTAGTAGTACACAATTGTATGTATTGCTTCGATTACAATGTGCGGAATTACACTACGTTGCCTATTTATGTCTATTTATTTCTATTTCACACCGTTAACCACCGTCGTCTGTACAGCATCAACAGGGGTCACCATTGTTGTGTGTGTGTGAGACGTCAAACTGTAACTGGAAGTACAACAATCTGTTACAACTTCACGAGAAGTTACAGGTTTGACTACTGTTCCAGGGTGCTTTCACCCGTAGTAGTACTATTGGTTTTGGTGTGCCACCACAAGATTTTACGTGGACCCTCTGGCCACCCCAATGAAAATATAATTTGCGCCACTGTATCCTACAGTTCTGTGAGCGCAGTTGCGCTCACAGAACACTGCACGTCCCAATGTTCAGATTTTCATCAGCCATAACGACACTAGGTAATAAATAGTAGGTTACTCACGTTCCGCTTTTAATTTCTTCCAATCTACCCTCTCCTCGCTCTGTAAAAAACAATAAAAAACATAACATGAGCATCACACTTGGGCTAATTAGTTGTATTATGCTAGATAACGAACTGATGTGATGTAGTAAACTACATTTCTGCATTATAACATTTAAAAATACACCAAATCTATCTTTCAGGTCTCCAGTTTAAAATACCTGGCGTGAACATTTTGGCTTTTTTGATGGAACGCTGTCCGACATTTTCAACGTAGGTTCCACTGCAACACCAACACGTGAGAAAATAAACCGAGCAACTTTATTTACTTCCCGTAAAAAAACAAATACTTCCGGTTCTTATATATTTTTTCTAAATCCTTTCCATAAGCCTGTGAATTTTGCCATCTTTTATCAATGTTCAATGATTTCTCAGGACATACACAAAGCTTGCAGATTGAGATGTTTTTTCTTTTTTACAAATCTTTAATTATCAAGAACAGCACATAGTATATTGTACAATCATACACTGGAACTCACCGAGAAGTAAATCACACACATATTTAGAACTTTCCCCTGGCCCGATTTTTACAAATCTTTAATTATCAAGAACAGCACACAGTATATTGTACAATCATACACTGGAACTCACCGAGAAGTAAATCACACACATATTTAGAACTTCCCCTGGCCCGATTTTTTTAAAGTAGCCTACATTAATCTCATTCACAGCTGTTATACTAAAATACTGAATTAGGAGTAATCTGCTAAATAAAAAAGTGCACTTTGCATGTTCATCACAATCCTGACTGACGAAACCCAAGAGACTGCATGCGCAGTGAGGACCAAGGTTAGAACTACTGTCAGCAAAACTAGGTAATCACATTAATTAGGATTCACGAGGACGGGATTAATTACTGTAAGTGCTTAATTACTAAGCCTCAGGACGGATTCGTAAAATATAAATTGCCAAACTGAATCATTTTGGATTGAGATGGTGAAACAAATTGATAGGTCCTGAATATGTCTTAGCGCAAATTAACATTACTAAGGTGATTACTAACATTTGTACAACAGCAACTCAGACTAAAAATTATACAACCCAGGCCTGAGCTAGTGTCGGTTAGGCCATTGACATTGACGTTTATAGAATATCAGGGAGGGTTGTCAGTGTGCTTCCTTCATTTTCCATTGCACCAAGTTCTTAGGATATCCTCAGCAGAATTCAACGTTGAGTCCTCCTTGACAAAGCAGAACCGAATGTAGTTTTCAAAGTCTTTGCTATGCTCAGGGCTGTAGAAAGCCGATACAGGGATTGTGGCTAAACCCTATATTTCAAAGAACATATAGGAAGTCAGTAATACAGTATGCATCTTTTAAATCCATGTACTTTAATATTAAGATCAGTCCGAACCAGCAGTTACCTTCTCTTTAATGAGCCACTTGACAAATCTGTAGTCATACGGTTCATCCTGAGTGCTTGGATCATTCAAGTCAACCTCTGAAGAAAAATAAGTGTAATATAATAATAATAAAAAAACAGACAATAAATAGATTATTAGAAATATCAAGCACAATTTGCATTATTTAAAGAATGTTATGACAAATTTCTATGAAAAAAATTAACCTATTAATGCTTAAAATTTTAATCATACATTTTTTTAAATCCCTTACACATAGATGGGAAAAAGGTTAAAACACTATCAACCCTCATACAATTAAACAGCATTACTGAAAATATACAGTATAATACTCACTGACAGAAGAGATGTCTGCTATCATGAAGTAGCCTCCCTCGGGGAGGATGGGCTGTAGGCCAACACTCTCCAGACACGTTGCCAGCTTCCTTCTCTTTTGATGTAGCCTCTCTGGCAGCTGTAGGAAGTAGCTCTCTGGCATCCCATAAAGCTCATACTCCCTCTGGAAACCCTGGGCTACAGCCTCCTGGGAGGGCGCAAGAGCTTACATGTCAACCATCCATACCAGGAGCAGGGGAATGTCCATTTTCAAAATGAAGTGATTGGTTGTCCAAGCACCAATCAGACCACAGACTGAATGTCATGGAACCTGTGCTTAGTTTAGAGAAGCATAATTTTAAATTCTTGATTATTCAGGCCTGAATGTACTCAAATCTGAATAGTTGTTGCTGGAAAACACCTAGCCACATAAGAAATACATCCTATACATAGATTTTTTAAAGTTGAGACAAAGAAAAATATGCTTAAAAAGGTGCTATTTGTAGGATTTGAACCGCAACAACAGAAGTACTTTCTTTTTCAAGGGACCAGCTTACAAACAAACAATGTAAACGTTGTTTCACTTGAATATCCCGCAAAACTCAATGTTCCATACACAAGCACAGCACAGTGCGTGACCACTGACAAACAATTTGGAAGCAAAATCTGTCATTATTATTAAAATAATCCAAAATACATGTGACAGTGCTTTGGAATCTGGTCAATAGAAGACACATTTGTTTTATTTGCACTCCGCAAAATTGTACATAGTGAATATTTAAATTCTCAATTTCCAAGGCAGGTTAATTAGAGTAAGTCAGTCAGTAAGAGTGATGACAGTACTGCTTTAGAAGGCATGATAAGCTGAGTGTTAACCTGAGCAGCTGTGGCACAGTGGTAAACAGAGTTTTGGTGGACGGTCTTCAAGTGCTTTAGAATGTGTCCTGCTCCAATAGCCCAGCCAACCTAAAACAAAAGCAGAAATTGTATTACTCCCAACACAGATCAGATACGTTAAACCACAGACATAAATTGGATTGAATATAGCAGTGTGCTTTAAATTAAAGGGGAACAATGACAAAATTCCTTTAATGGCTTGACGTAATTATTTGGCTGACTCCCTCATCAGGCAGCTATATCACTCAGGGAGAGCAGGGTCATGCTTGCGCGAGTGCTACGACATAATGTTATATGGGTCTGTCCACCTGAATGTGCTTGATACAACTTTTTGAAAGAACTAATATTTGCGCAAAAAAAAATAAAGTTCTTTGTCAAAGAAAAACTAAATTGGTACAGTACATTTTGTACGATAAATGTCAGTAAACATACCTGTTCTGTCATATCTGCCAAAAAGGAGGAAAAGCCAGACCTCATATTTCTTCCTGGCCGCATACCATCTCGCTAAATCAATGATATATTCTTAATCTGATATCCTCCATGATTGAGAATACATTATTAATGGAGCAAAGTGTGAATTTAGAAAAAGTCTGCATTTTGTTTCTTACTATTAGAACATTCCTTCTCAGCAGACTGAAATCAGGAAGAAGTGCGTGAGCTGGCATTTCCTCCTTGTTGGAAGAGATGTAAGATAATGTACATTTTAAACGATTTAACTTTATTACACAAAATGTACATGTTATATACCAAAAGCAATTGAGCTTCCCGAATTGAAGGTTTTCTTTGATAAAGAACATAATTTTTTCACGCAAATAATCATCATTTCACAAAGTTATATCAACCACGTTCAGGTGGACAGACCCATATAACACTATGCCGTAGAACTCGCGCAAGCTTGACCCTGCTCTCCCTGAGTGATAGAGCTGCCTGATGGAGTCAGTCAAATAATTACATCAAAGCGATTTAGAAACAGAAAATTATAGTATTTCATAATTCTTCCCCTTTAATACTAGTTTGTTGTCAAAGTATTTCAGTGGGTTGCCTACCTTCCAACCTGTAGCACTAAAGGTTTTCCCCCCACTGCCTATGGTAACAGTCCGCTCCCACATACCAGGCAGACTGGCTTAAATAAAATAAAAAACATTCAATTGACCACATACAGTAGCATTACAGTGTATGCACAATTTCACTCTATTCTCACAAGCTGGTGGTCTCAATTTGGTTTGCTGCATCTCACCCATCTTCACATGCTTGGCACCATCGTACGTCAGCCACTCGTACACCTCGTCACTGATACACACGACATTGTGCTTAACACACAGGTCTGCAATCACCTGGAGCTCCTCCTTCTTATACACCTGTGTGACATGATAAAATCATAGAGGTGAGGAAGGTTAGTGGTATAGGATGCCATGTAGCAAAAAAGCACAACCACAGATGTTTCAAGTTTACTGCTACTATCAGGTTATACTATGCTTCATGGGATCTTTAAAAATAGCTGTGCTTGATTGGTTTGCACTACAAAAACAACATTCATAATGTGACATATATTGCCATATGACAACATTTGAACATCTCAACATGTTGTGGATTGTCTCACCTTGCCTAGTGGGTTATTGGGAGTGTTGATGACAATGGCTTTAGTGCGTGAATTGAATTTACTGGTCAACTCCTCAGGTGATATGACCCAGTCAGCACTAGTCAAGGCATTGCCCCCCTTCGACCTCTAGGACCACACAAAGACATCCTCAAGCTTTAGTTAACGTTTCCCTTAAATCTTTAAGCTGTAGACTAGCGATAATTGCCATTAATGAATTTAAATACATAACTCACTGGCCGTAGGGGGACATACACAGGCTTTCCTCCAGCCATCTTCACCATTGGCTGATAGCAGTCGAAAAACGGTTCAATAATGATAACCTACGAGAGAAAAACTGGACTTTTGCATGATGGATGTGAGATGCACAGTAAAGATGTACTATGGGTTGCATCTTTATGCATGGTTTTGTTGTCTTAGTCACCTCATCGCCCTCATCAATCAGGGCTTGGAATGTGCAAAAGAGTGCCTGATAGGCCCCCACTGTAACCAGGATATCCTCATAACCATCAATGTCATGTCCCACGACTCTACTGAAGAACTTAGCCAGGATCGTCACAAGAGCAGGATGGCCCTGGGGACAAGCAAAAATCTGTTAACTAATATTATCGATGACTAAACAAACATGCACACACCGAAAATGTATTACCATTAAAAATATCCAACCTTTACCACAACCCTGCAATCTGGGGATCATGGAAATGTCTGGATAAGTGCAAACATTCATGGTTTTACTATATTTTTTACTATATCAAAAGAGTTAAAAGCAAATATACCGTACATAACCTAATTCAAACCCATTCTTCTCATTTTAACAAATCAAAATACAAAATGTATACCAACAGAATGAAGAGCCACATCATAAATATTATCCTCTTGTCTATATGCTGCACACAGGATTTGAAAATTGCATTCACAAATGTAGCACATTTTGCCAATCACATCATCCTGATATGCTGGGTAAAATCCATTAAAAGCTACAATATGTTTGATAGATGTTCCTAAAATTGGTTGTATCATATCAACATCTTATAACACCTGAAAAGGTGTCAACAAACAAATATGTATGTCATAATGCAGCTATACAGTAATAATAAAATATAAAATAAGTTTATAATTAATTACACTATAATTTAAGTAGAAGTGTTTTGTCCTCAGACATAGAAAATTCCAAGTGAAAGCTAAAGGTATTTAAAAATGTCCTTCTTGCTAGATTAATGAATGCAGTCAGAGCAAAACAGTCAGTTCTATCATCTGACATTTTTAAAAATGTTAACTGTTTCGCTCTGACTGAATTCACCAATCTAGCAAGATTAGCCATTTTTAAATCCCTGTGCCAGAGTTTGGTTCAGACGCCTACACTCCTGACTCAGGATGACACGTTTGATCACCAGCTTGGCTCACTGTCTGTGCCCTTCCTCACCATGTCCCCCTACACACCCGTCTCCCCAGGCTCAGCTTCCTCCTGTTATATCAATTAAAATAAAAACCTTCCCCCACACAAAGAAAGAAAAAAATATGCTCACTGTAAGCTTGTTGAAGAGACTTATTGCTGTAATTTTAATACCTCTTTCAAAAACGAAAATATTTTGTTTTGTAAATGTACAAAAACACTGACCCCGAATAAAATAAACACTGAGGTACAAAAACATTGGTCACAATCAAATAAATACTGAGTGCATTTCACAAACACATTTAGGGACTCTATTAACAGCTAATAATATTTTGTCCTTACAAAAGCACGTGTGTACTGGTGCATTGAGCATCCTCCATTAACTGCTTTGCAAAATGCTTCCTGAATGTATCTCGGCGGGGAAAAGTCCGGAAAGCCTTGGCCAAGATTCACTACCTTGTAATCAACAGCCAGCTGCGTAAATTCAACCCTGTCAATTACAAACAATTAAAATATAAATGTAGGTCACGTAAAATGTCAAACATTTTATATAATTCTGTAAAATTACCATATATTCTTGTCAATCCCCTCAATTCTGCGGGCGTGTAGCTGGCGGGACATGATTACCTGAAGAGAAAGTAGAAAATTAAAAAAAAAGTCTCCTAACAGAAGAAAAAGGGAGAAAATTTTAGTTTGGAAAGTATACAGGTCCTTCTCAAGAAATTAGCATATTGTGATAAAGTTCATTATTTTCCATAATGTAATGATACAAATTAAACTTTCATATATTTTAGATTCATTGCACACCAACTGAAATATTTCAGGTCATTTATTGTTTTAATACTGTAGGGGTTCCACCAACTGAGGTGTTTTTGCTTTGTGACCCAAAAACGGATGTATTTGGATTGAGTCACGACATAGCATAATGGAGCAGATAGTACCAGCTTTTGGCACACGCGGCCGGACATCTCGACGCAGTCACCAAAAATAAAGTGACTCTGTTGGGTCAATTCTGTGCAGGCAACCCAAACAAATACATTAGACAGTCCCTCTCTCGCTTTTTGGAGAAACACACTCCCCTCTTTAGTACCTGATTGGTGGTTATACGCAGGGCCTTAGTCTGACCCATCTTCCATCCTAGAGTCTCATGGTGCACCAGCCCATATCATGATGGGAGGTAAATAATAATTGCAATATACCTACCTTCTCTTTTGTGTATTTTCATATTGTAATGTTTTATGTAGTTCTTGTTCAACAGCTCATTAACACAAATATCCAATCAAGCATCTAAAACCAAGCATCAAAAGGGTGGAAGAAATGTTATTTAAGTGACTTTAAACTTGGCATGGTTGTTGGTGCCAGATGGGCTGGTCTGGTCAGTGTGCGACAGTTCTCTGGGCAAAAATGCCTTGTTGATGGCAGAGATCCAAGGAGAATGGCTAAACTGGTTTGCGATGAGCGTTTCTGAAAGCACAACACATCGAACCTTGAAGCACATGGATTGCAGCAGCAGAAGACCACACCGGGTGCAACTCTTGTCAGCTAAGAACAGAAAACTGAGGCTACTCTTTACATGGGCCCACCCAAATTGGACAATAGAAGATTGGAAAAACATTTCCTGGTCTGATGAAACCCAATTTCTGCTGTGACATTCAGATGGGTCAGAATTTGGCATGAACAACATTCAATAGTTCAGGCTGGTGGTGGTGCAATGGTGTGGGGGATATGTTCTTGGCACACTTTGTGCCCCTAGTACCAATTGAGCATTGTTTAAATGCATGAGTATTCTTGCTGACGATATACATCCCATTATGACCACAGTGTACCCGTCGTCTAATAGCTACTTCCTGCAGGATAACAAGCCATGTCACAAAGCTCACATTATCTCAAAGTGGGTTCTTGAACATGACAATGAGTTCACTGTTGTCATGGCCTCCTCAGTCACCAGGACCCAAACGAGCACTTTGGGATGTGGTGGAACGTGAGACTTGCATTATGAATGAGCAGCCGAAAAATCTGCACCAACCGCATAGTGCTATAATGTCAATATGGACCAAAATCTCCAAGCAATATTTTCAGAACCTGGTTGAATCTACGCCAAAGAATTAAGGCAGTTCTGAAAGCAAAAGTGGGTCCAACCTGGTAGTAGCAAGGTGTACCTAATGAAGTGGCCGGTGAGTGTATATGCTAAAGCTATTAAAATAAAGATCCTCAATAATTAGCATACTATATACAGGCATTAACCAAATAAGCTTACTTGTAAGTTGAAAGAAAGAGGATGTACTTTGTCAATTTCAAAAGACTTAAGAGACACTTACAAACAAACTGTAAATCAGCCAAAAACGCCTGAGGATTGCACTGGTCTTTTGTTTAACAAATAGATTAATTTAGGTAAAAGATAGTCTTACATAAAATATGATGTTATAATGGTTTACAAATAGCCTACTAATTCTGATACTTAATGTTTAATAGAGGACTTTTACCAAAGTACAGTTTTCAGAGAAGATTTTACTTTTACTCCAGTAGGCTATAAGTCCCTCATACTCAAATCTGGCCCTTGAATCCAGGTCCACTCTTTTTTTTCATTACAACCCTCTAATCCAGCATTTATTTAGACCTGGTACACCAGGTTGGTGCAATTAATGATTTGGCAGAACAGAAAACCAGCAGGCTCTGGCCCATGTAGGTTAAATTTTGAGCGTCCCTGCTGTAAGTCATGTGTGGCTTTGGCCTAATGTATAGGTCTTCAAACCTCTTCTCAAGGACCCCCAGACATTCCAGAAATTTGTTGTAGCCCTGAACAGGCACACCTGATTAGGCTTGTCAACCAGTCATCAAGCCTTTCATTAATGAATCAAGCGTGCTTGTTCAGGGCTAAAAAAAATCTCTGGAACGTCTGGGGGTCCTTGAGGAGAGGGTTAAAGAACTGTGCATGACCTGCCTGGCTCAGGCCTTTCCGAAATGTCACTTATGAACAGTGTTGGGTATAGTTACTTTTAGGAGTACTTTTTAGTTACTTGATGAGTTCACAAGTTTTGGGAAGTCCCTAATTAAGACAAAATTATCAGGTAAATGGAGTTAATTTCTTTACAGTGACCTATAAAACAAATAGAAAGAGTAAAGAACATATCAATCATGGTCACCAGTAAGATATGAACTCCATTTACCTGATCA
>JACXGM010009278.1:9013-27891 GCA_016801145.1 Umbra pygmaea
GAAGATTGTGGAGAAGGACCGATTCCAGACCTTGGATGACCTGCGGAAGCAGTGGACTGAGTCTGGAGTACAAACATCCAGAGCCACCGTGCACAGGCGTGTGCAGGAAATGGGCTACAGGTGCCGCATTCCCCAGGTCAAGCCACTTTTGAACCAGAAACAGCGGCAGAAGCGCCTGACCTGGGCTACAGAGAAGCATCACAACAAAACAACAACAAATTTTGCATGTCATTTGGAAATCAAGGTGCCAGAGTCTGGAGGAAGACTGGGGAGAAGGAAATGCCAAAATGCCTGAAGTCCAGTGTCAAGTACCCACAGTCAGTGATGGTCTGGAGTGCCATGTCAGCTGCTGGTGTTGGTCCACTGTGTTTTATCAAGGGCAGGGTCAATGCAGCTAGCTATCAGGAGATTTTGGAGCATTTCATGCTTCCACCTGCTGAAAACCTTCATGGAGATGAAGATTTCATTTTTCAGCACGACCTGGCACCTGCTCACAGTGCCAAAACTGCTGGTAAATGGTTTACTGACCATGGTATTACTGTGCTCAATTGGCCTGCCAACTCTCCTGACCTGAACCCCATAGAGAATCTGTGGGATATTGTGAGGAGGAAGTTGAGAGACGCAAGACCCAACACTCTGGATGAGCTTAAGGCCGCTATCGAAGCATCCTGGGCCTCCATCACACCTCAGCAGTGCCACAGGCTGATTGCCTCCATGCCACGCCGCATTGAAGCAGTCATTTCTGGAAAAGGATTCCCGACCAAGTATTGAGTGCATAACTGAACATAATTATTTGAAGATTGACTTTTTCTTTTTTTTGTAATACAAATACTTCTTTTATTGGTCAGATGAAATATGCTAATTCTTTGAGATAGGAATTTTGGGTTTTCATGAGCTGTATGCCAAAATCATCAGTATTAAAACAATAAATGACCAGAAATATTTCAGTTGGTGTGCAATGAATCTAAAATATATGAAAGTTTAATTTTTATCATTAGATTATGGAAAATAATTAACTTTATCACAATATGCTAATTTCTTGAGAAGGACCTGCATGTGAGAGTATAATGGTATATCTGTGAGTTTATGGTGTTGTATGTGAGACCAAGTATGAATTATCGCCTATACGGCCTCTCATAGTATGTAGGGCACCTCCTCACAGAGCATCATTTAATCGATTCATTTACACTTTAAAGCTTAGCACACACTCAATGTACAATGACAGAGTACAGGCACAGCCCATGGAGTAACATAGGGTATAGTGCCCACTCAGGAATCGAACCAGCAACCTTCTGAATACAAGTCTGACTCCCTAACCACTGAGCCATCTTACGCCCCTTTATTTCTTTGTAGAGAATGGCACCTGGAGGATTAAATGGACATGTCATGCTACAGGACAATGTGGACTAATGTCATGCAGTGATCAAGAGTAAGAGGCCTTTTATATTGTGATATAGTTACCAAGACTAATTGAAGAAGGCTTGAGCCGCTAAAGTATTTTACAGTGTGAAGATGCATATACACTCACCTGAAGGATTATAAGGAACACACGGTTAATTTCTCATTAATGCAATTATCTACTCAACCAATCACATGGCAGTAGCTTCAATGCATGTAGGGGTTTGGTCCTAGTCAAGACAATCTCCTGAACTCCAAACTGAATGTCAGAATGGGAAAGAAAGGTGATTTAAACAATTTCGAGCATGGCATGGTTGTTAGTGCCAGATGGGCCGGTCTGAGTATTTCACAATCTGCTCATTTACTGGGATTTTCACGCACAACCATTTCTAGGGTTTACAAAGAATGGTGTGAAAAGGGAAAAACATCCAGTATGCGGCAGTCCTGTGGGCGAAAATGCCTTGTTGATGCTAGAGGTCAGAGGAGAATGGGCCGACTGCTTCAAGCTGATAGAAGAGCAACTTTGACTGAAATAACCACTCGTTACAACTGAGGTATGCAGCAAAGCATTTGTGAAGCCACAACACGCAACCTTGATGCGGATGGGCTACAACAGCAGAAGACCCCACCGGGTAACACTCATCTCCACTACAAATAGGAAAAAGAGGATACAATTTGCAAGAGCTCACCAAAATTTAGCAGTTGAAGACAGGAAAAATGTTGCCTGGTCTGATGAGTCTCGATTTCTGTTGAGACATTCAGATGGTAGAATCAGAATTTGGCGTAAACAGAATGAGAACATGGATCCATCATGCCTTGTTACCACTGTGCAGGCTGGTGATGGTGGTGTAATGGTGTGGGGGATGTTTTCTTGGCACACTTTAGGCCCCTTAGTGCCAATTGGGCATCGTTTAAATGTCACGGCCTACCTGAGCATTGTTTCTGACCATGTCCATCCCTTTATGGCCACCATGTTACCATCCTCTGATGGCTACATTCAGCAGGATAATGCACCATGTCACAAAGATCAACTTATTTCAAATTGGTTTCTAGAACATGACAATGAGTTCACTGTACTAAATGGCCCCCACAGTCACCAGATCTCAACCCAATAGAGCATCTTTGGGATGTGGTGGAATGGGAGCTTCGTGCCCTGGATGTGCATCCCATAAAAATTCATCAACTGCAAGATGCTATCCTGTCAATATGGGCCAACATTTCTAAAGAATGCTATCAGCACCTTGTTGAATCAATGCCATGTAGAATTAAGGCAGTTCTGAAGGCGAAAGGGGGTCAAACACAGTATTAGTATGGTGTTCCTAATAATCCTTTAGGTGAGTGTATCTGTAGGCTAAGATGCGACCTCCTGAGGTAGCGATCACCACATTGCCAATAGTGACCTCGGTTTGTAAGTGTTTATGCAATTGTCTTTGAAGAGTGTAGACCAGGGCAGAGACGTACAGTACCTGTTTCCTTAAGGAAATAATTTTATTTTGCTCATCCCTACTCTGAAGATATGACAATTACAGAGAAAACAAAAACATGAAGCTCATCATCACAAAGCATGCACTAGTTCCGTAGAAACAGCCATGCTGTATGCTAACAAGTAATCAAATTGGCTCGCTAGAGCACACCACACTTTATACACCTTCCAGGACATGCCAGATCAACATGCTGGTCAGGTTTCTGTACTATACACAAGCATACATCTTGTAATCTCTCTCGACATTCTTGCTAGTTAGCTGTTTTGCAACATGCCAGGGTAAATTGAAACATTCATATGGAATAGATTATGTAAATTAAGACAAACCTATATGTTTTTCTGAACTCTCTCTTCTAAAAATGCCTTAGGAGATTATATCCTAAACATTACATTACAATGTTTGGTAATACACCAAGTCATTTAACAATTGAACCGTATTCAGGATCTTTTTTTCCACTCACCTAGGCAGTGTTCCCCGTGAAGTGTGGCCCCTGGTGGGGCAGTGTCCTAAAGCACGTGTTCAAAGCAGACTGCACTCCAGACTCCAGCCATTAGGCCTGTGTCTCTGGCTCACTGTGACCCCCAGCTTGACCCTGCCACCTGCCTATGGAGAAAGAGAAAGGACACAAATACCACGATGAAAAGCATGCAACCGAAACACGCTGCTTCAAAAAATAAATTACTTCTAAAGCTAACTTTAGTGTTCTTGCCAAAGATTCTTATCCCCTTAATCTTTAGTGTGCTCTTTCAGTGTTCTTGCGCCATGGATGGAAAGAGAGGTAGCAATGGTATTTCCTTTTTGCTCTGTAGTGAGTCACTGACAAAGTTTGTAAAGAATCCACTCTAAATACTAACGCGGGAGAGGGACTGCCCAAGAATGCCAGTGTATAATACTTACATCGTTACATACCGGTGCACAGACGTGACACTCTGAACTAAGTGTTGGAATTTATGATACACCGTTGGACCTGTGAGACACATTGAAGAGCGTGGAACCCACAGGTTTTAACCAAACAGTGCTCAATAAATATATTTCATTACAACCACAGTGAGACATAAAAAAACATTCCCCACATGCAGCTGAAATGATATACTGTCCGTGTTAGCGTTTCCAGGTGTAGTTCCCTATCTGAAAACTGAGAAGTACATTTGGGTCAACCCAACTACTTTAGTTTGCCACAGCCATTTCTCTCATCTGTGAGGAGTACATCGACCCGCTCCCTGTATGACTCCCCTAGGAATCTTTAATAAATTCCATGTAATCTGTCCAACCCCTTCTGTAAGAACAGAAGACTGCCAAGTAGGCAGAGGAGATCGAGAGTCATACTGTAGTGAGCTCCACACCACTGCTCTCCAACAACACCTCTTTACTGTCACGCACTCTGATTGCTAACATAGGTCAACCACACAGAACAAACAGAATCAACCCCACTGAATCAACCTTACTGAATCAACCCTACTGATTGAACCCCACTGAATCAAACTTACTGAATCAACCCCCCTGAATCAACCTTACTGAATCAACCCTACTGATTGAACCCCACTGAATCAAACCTACTGAATCAACCCCACTGAATCAACCCCACTGAATCAAACCTACTGAATCGACCCTACTGAATCAACCCTACTGAATCAAGCCCACTGAATCAAACCTACTGAATCAACCCCACCAATCAACCCCAATGAATCAACCCCACTGAACCAACAGCAATCAGTCAACCCTACTGAATCAACCCAAACAAATCAACCCCACTGAATGAAACCTACTGCGTCAACCCCACTGAATCAGCTCTACTGAATTAATAGCACTGAATCAACCCTACCCCCTTAATAATTGCCCACACACTATCAACCCCTCAGAATCACTCAACAAAACAATCTCCCCCACACTACCATCAAAATGAACATCACAATGTATTTAACCACAAAATAATTACCTATAGATTTATCCCAAAAGAATCGCCCCCAACATATAATCCACCCAGAATAGCATTTCACCAGCAGAGTTTATATTTACTTGCACTGTAGCTAAACCAAACCCCCCCAAGAAGAATCATCCTGACAGAATCAACCCCACATATCTATCCTCACAGAATCATCCTATAGACACATGACCAAAATATAATTGAAAATACAGTACACACAGACATACGAGAGTTTAACACAGTCTCTCTCCTGAGGCTAAACGGATGGGGGAATAGTTGGATGAAGGCAATGAAAAGCTGCCCCTAAGCTAAGCAGATAATATCTACAGAAGGCAGTAACAGTCTGCTCCACCTTAGCTAGTTTGCTATATGAGCCTTACCAGCGTTCTATCATACCATGCTTCAATAACAACTGCTGCTTTTCTTTCACTCAGAAAAAAATAAATATTTTCCAAACAAATGCTGAAATCTAAATGAAAGAATGCGATACACCCTTTCAATATTTTTGCTACAATCCAAGATTAAGACAAGTTTCTTTTTACCATAAATAAATTAATAAACTGTAAACCCGTAACCAGGCTGTGGAAAACACTACACTTTTCAAGGAGTTTACATTCACTATACCTGTCTGTCAATGTCATTGGAGGGACGGACTACACCCAGTCACTGATGTGGTCTGTTAGTTCAGAAAAGCACGGCCCACCCACAATCGCTGACCTACAACTCATTAGCTCTAATGGAGTCAGTCCATTTAATGAACTCCATCTG
Source organism: Umbra pygmaea (assembly GCA_016801145.1). Classification (NCBI taxonomy): domain Eukaryota; kingdom Metazoa; phylum Chordata; class Actinopteri; order Esociformes; family Umbridae; genus Umbra; species Umbra pygmaea. Next base: position 14,588 of record JACXGM010009278.1, read on the forward strand.
GCATGACTGACAACCGGACCCTAGCGACAAACACAATCCACCGTCTACAGCCCAGGAACAATTCACCCCACTCCCACAAAACGTAGGCTCCATTCATATGGTAAAAGTCACACAGTGCCTGTAGTAACCTGAGCTCGTCTGCCCCGGCTCCCATTCAGAGCCGTGGGGAGCAGAGCAAGCTGCGGCCGGTGACTTTATCTGAGGGCCACCTCTGGGCCTTGAATGACAGGCTTCTCAGTGCGTTGCTGAGGGCATTCTTGCGAAACCGCTCAGTGAGAATGAAGCATAGCATTGTGCTGGCTTAAAACCGGGTATAGTTGGGCCGCGGGGATAGGAAAAACTGCAGAGAGAGAGATAGATACTGGGAATAGTGCAGTCTTTATTTCCGTAGACCCACATGTACTATAGCAGCGTGTTTATTTTCATCAGCTTGTATTCAACTGTGGTTTACACTGATCAATTAATCAACATACTGGATGTGACTTTGATTTCAAAACAAAATGTCTGAAGAGGGAAAGTTCATTTTTGATCTATTGCCTCCTTGGGGAACTTCCTTTAGAAAAGATTTGACCTCCCGTAAAAGTCGTTACATGCTATTTGAAAGATGTGTTGCAGTGTAAACAAAGCCGAACGTTTGAGAAAACACACAGGCACCCACATGTGCGCAAACATACAGACGTGACAAACAAATCCCTACATGACAGAAGTTGTAGATATGGAGAATATGAATTGGTGTGAGAGAAATATTGCTGTCTTCATTAGGTTTCAAATGTTCTATTGGTAGATAACACTTTATAATACAACGTTTCCTGAGCAAAGTTGATTTGATTTTAAAGATGGATTTTTTTGGCACTACATTTGGCACTGCTTCTAACCCAATGACAACCAATAGGCCACAAACAGACTTTCACAGCTTGAACTGTCTGGTTTTTAGACAAAAGCCCAGTCTATCTATATTAAATATATATTACATGTCTACCCAAATATATCTGAAGTTAGTTAACAGGACTTTCCATGTTAAGACATGCATGCCATGTTCAAAACAGGACTGAACAGAAATAAACTACAATTTTTTCAGATCAAAATCATCTGCAATCACACCGCTGCCCACCGGAACTAACCGTTGACAGAAAGTATTGTTCTGTTATTGGTCTGAATTAAATTAAACACATTATTTAGTTTTGGCACACATTAAGCTTGACTAAACAAAACTAAACAAAGTTAACTGAATTGGACAAAGGGAAAATTACTGTAAAACTAAACCCTATGCTAAAGCTGATTGAAATTGATAGAATATAAAGAAAAAAACCTCCATGTCCATTTGAAGATTTTTGTATTAAAGCAGAGTCACACATTTATTGAACCATTATGACTAAATGGGATTACATTTTTTTCAATGGGAATCCAAAACCATAACGATGCAGGTGACCAGGCTGCATGAGTCAGCAGAACAAAGTCATTGACAGAATCTCTTGATGTCCTGATTCCTTGTGTTCTCTCTGTTGGATACATTGAAACATACAAGCTTGAGACACTTTTTTGTCTGACCAGGCAAATGGAATTTACACAGGTGGAATATAAGAATACAGGTGTAGTGGTAAATGCAAACCAAGCTTATTATTCCTGCTCTATTCTGCAATAAGATATATAGAAGCATCATCCGGTAAGAAGCAATGTTCTCAATTCACATATAACTAATTTACACCAAAGATGGTGGATAACCATTAAAAAGGGGTTAGGTTTAGGTCACCATTGTAAAAGAGTATTCCATGTTTTTGTCTGCAAGTAGGTATGTCTCCTCTTGTATGAGAATGCTTTCCCACGCTAGATCACATTTCCAATAATAGGCCCTCTCCTTTACCCAGACATTGCCAGTGCTTGACAGATCTTACCTGAGTAGATATTTTAAGTATCTGCTAAACACATAGAGCCAGTTTCGCGAACACAGCCTAGTCCTGGACTAAATAATCAAGTTGAAAGGAAATCCATTGATCTTGCATTTTTTGTCCAAGACTAGGCTTAATCCTGGTCCATGAAATCCGCCCATAATGTTTAGTATAAATCCATAGTTTGTAACTGTCAGTAACTATAAATGCAACCAGGCAATTATTTAACAGGTTTGGAGTTTTAGTTTGGAGATCAATGAGAGGGTGTGGACTTTTTTCAAGCTAAAGAGGCATTGCTGTATGCAGGGGCGTCGAACTGAGGGTAAAACCAATACTGATTACCAGGGCCCAAGGGGAGAGAGGGCCCTTGAAAAGTCTGGAATATATTGTGGTTGAGGATCATAGGGGCCCATCAGGACTGCCAATGCATAGGGCCCAGGATCTTGCGCTACACCGCTGGCTGTATGGAAGCCTTATTTCATCTAAAAAATGTCTTGCAAACCTTAAGTTGTTAAGAGTTTTCTGGCATACCAGGAACATACATCATATTTAGGAGTTGTCCCTGTTAGGATTGGATATGCCTCTTCACAAGACTAGCATAGTATCTCACCCTTCATTGAATGGAGACAGTTGGTGTCTCCACCCCCTCCTTGAATTTTCAAACACGTTGTTAAATACGGAGCCTGATCAACCAATCAAAGGAGAGGAATAGTGAAATGGGAGCTTGACTTGTCTTTCATGAAGGGACTTTAAAATTAAAATGTGTAACCTGCATATTCTCTGTAGGATTCAGCCAGATTTCCTAAGGTCAAATACAAAAAGCATTAAACTAAATTTACATTGTACATTGTTTACATCATATAAAATGTATGAATTAGCTGCCACTATTTCAAGCTACCGAGATATTAAGCAAAAGAGATAACACTTCAAATTGTCATGGTCAGTTTTACTGAGTCCTCCTCCAATATTATTAGATAATATTCAGTTGTAAAACAATAAAAACAAAATTTGAGAATGACAAATCGAAGAACATTAAATATTATAACTGAAAGGAAGAAACTGTAAATGTACAGCAGTGTTCAAAAGTTTGGGGTCACCCAGGTATTTTCATGGGTTTTGAAAACAATACCTTCATTCACCAATGTGTTGCTCATTACATTAATCAGAAATTAGAATCAAAATATGATTAATTACATATGAGCTAAGACTTCATCATTTGTAACGGTTTCCCCTCATGGTTCAGGGTTTGGTGAGGTATACTGTATATGACTATTCACCTCCACTTAATAGTACTACTACTGATGTGTAGTGAGCATTCTGGCGCAAAATGGCTGCCATGCATCACCCAAGTGGGTGCTACACATTGGTGGTGGATGAGGTTGGCCACCCCCTCGCTGTGTAAAGTGCTTAGGGTTCCTTGAAAAGTGCTATATAAGTTTAATTAATTATAATTATTACACCACGTTCCAAATTGATATGCAAATTATATTTTACACCGATTTCTACAGTTATAGTATGCACCGAATACCCTAATAACTTGCATCCTTTGTTCGTTCCTGTACTTAAATGTGCTCATTTCCTTGAGGATTCTAATATTTTTTACCTATAATTTTACAAATATTAGGCTACATGAAAATAGCAATGACAAAAACGATATCGCATTTCACCATTTGAACTCTACTGGACAACTGCTGAGGAAAATAGTTTTTTTCAATAGCTAACGTGTGGCTCCGTCTTTGGAATGATTATACATTTTAGGCGCATTTAAATCGCTTTTCTTTCTTTTTTAAATAGCAATAAAGACAGTTTTAAAGCTTTATAAGCATGGTCTCTGAATGACGAAGTAGACTGTCGTTATCATCAATATGAAATATATGCATAGGGCTGAACATTTCCATTGAAACATTTATGTGAATCAGATGTACAATTATGGCCATCTATGGCTAATCTGTAAAGCGTTTAAGCGCTCTTAAATGTGGAGGAGGTATTGACTTGGAGTATCGGGCCTTTTTCTTAAGTACAAGTACGAGTACTTATGCCCAGTATCGGGCCCAGTATCAGGCCCAAGTACTGGTATCGGTATCGGCCCATCCCTAAGGCCCTGCTAGTAAAAAAATCCATCAAACTCACCAAAGCTGCTCATTATTTGAAAACAAAGTCCGTCCTCCTTTCTCTTTTAAAAAGACTTCTATGACGCGGTTGTACAGCACATTTTTGCGTTAAGATCCAATAAAAGATCTTGCCCAGTGCTGAGAGTCAATCCTGCCCAGTCCTATATTTGCCACCAAAGCTACTTCTTCACCTCCATCTGCCATTCTGCTAAAAGTAAAGAATCTAACAATCTAAAAATTGAAAGTTTAAAGAAATCGGAGACGGGTGTAAGCTAAGCTAGTTCTTGTTCGGATGCCGAACTTTAATAAAAAAAAAAAAATGTTTTGTTGAACTTTATTGAACTGCCACTCCTATCAGCAACGGAAACGATGCTGAAGTAAGGTTAGGCCTGCAGAAACGCTTTAGTTGGTCAAAGAACACACCCAACATGGTAAAGGCGAGATCTGATTGGTTAAAAATATGACAATCAACAACATGGTCCTGATGGGCTTCAGCAGACGGTATTCACTTGGAATTCTGAATGCCCAGGTCTACCCGGAGACAACGCAGATGAAAAAATCTTATTGGATAAAAGCTTTCATTTATATGAGCTGCGCTAAAAGCAAGGCAACTGAAAAGAGCATACTGTAGCAATGAAATTACCTCATAGAATAACTGAAATAAACTTTCTAAAACATATATAGTGTTAATGAAAAAATATTTTCAAAAATAATATATGTTAAAAATATACTCTGACTATCTTTGGGCCTGCAGAGAAAACTTTGCAGGCCCTGACGGCCCACCACTGGTTGTAACAGTACCCCATCCTGGACAGATTGGTGTGTGGTGAGGTTGTTTATTAGGTGTAGGGTATTGGTGTTATTTACTAAAATACTGGGTTTTTGGTTCACTGAAGCTAATTTCTTTTCATTCAGTATTTTTGTATTAAATCACCATTTTATTTTACATCATTAGGACACTGAAATAATGGCTGCTGAAAAACTGGCTTTGTATTTGAATAATTAATTTTAAATCAGTCATTTCCAACAATGATAGACATTTGCAACATTGGGTTACACTTTATTTGGAGAGTCTGACATTCCATCTGTATGTGCTCTACAGATAGTTTGTTGATGATATGACTATCAAACCATCTGTTGATAAGCAACTAATTGTGTATTTTAAGGGTAGGGGTAAGTTTATAATATGTTTTAGGGTAATGGTTAAGGTTAGGTTTAACATAAGGGGAATGGTTAAGGTTAGGGTTAGGGTTAGGGTTAGTAGATAGTTTGTTAAAATGTTGTTGACAGTATGCAGATAATATATAGAGCATCTAGAGATGGACTCTCAAAATAAAGTGTTACCCAACATTGTTAATGTCTTGGATATTTATTTTATTGTCACCTTTGTGAATTACGGTATGAATTTAAATAAAAAACATGAACATTTCTGAGTGATGCCAAACTTTTGAATGCTGGTGTACTGTATATATGAATAATTTTCAATACAAATATTTAATGTTTAATGGTTGACAAATACTAAGACATGACTCCCTTCTAGTCTACTCCTTTGTGCAAATATTGAAATGAAAGTGATATTGATCATAGGAACCATACTGGTTGGCAATTTCAAAATCTTTATCAATCCAGACCCTTTAAAATACTATCCAGCGTGTACTTCCAACGTAAACACCAATGTCAGTCAATATGTTTGACACTAATTTCCCAGACAGTTTATACAGTCTTGAATGTTACTGTAAGGTTTAATCCCTCACATGGGCAATTCAGAATACACAGGATAAAATGGTGCATGTCAGCAGTCTGATTGTTGACAGCAAAAGGCTCACTTGAATATTTACAAAAAGTGCAAAAATAGGAGTTTGTAATAAGATTACTTACTGTAGCTACCAGATGACAGTGCACATTAAGCTTTAGGGTTTGCAGAGTTATAGTGACAAGGAAGTGAGGTAACTTAGTCTAAGTTACAGAAACATTATAGAAACATGATTTGTCAAAATGATTTCATCAAACTGAGCGACAGATTGCACATTTCCTTCTAACAAAATCTCCCATGGCCTGTCATCCCCAAAGATCTTTCTAATGCTAGCACATACTGTACATTCACCAGAATATGCTAGATAGTAATGATGGTAATGAAATATCATGTGGATGAACTACAGGTGAAATCAGGAGTGAGAAAAAACACTCTTCATAATGATCTATCAATGGAAAATAGTAAGCTAGTTCAGCTGCCAGAACACATGACCAGCTCTGTCACTCACGCTGTGTGAAGAGCTTGTTGCTCTGAACAGGGTTAATAACACGCTCTGCTCCCTGGATGGAGCAGTGGGAGATGATGTACAGTATAGTGATGGAAGGATGAGAACCACACTCACATTCAGGGAATCAACATTTAACACTTTTACTAAGAAAAGTGAGGTCTAATAAAAGGAGATCTGAAAACTTTCCAAATAAATCTTTTTTGTTTTTGTTTTGTTTATTTGAATTTACTCCACGTTTGTCTCCCCTCAGATTTCCTACTGACCCTGCCTAGTTAGCAGCTCTGCAACACTTTGGACAGATGCGGGGTGCTAAGGGGCACTCACATGCTTCATCCAACACGGAAGCCTTTAGTCAGAACATGTACGGGATAATTACGCTCACCAGCTATACTTCTTTGATTTAATAAACAGGGACCCGATCTGCATACAGGAAGTCACTGGAGAGTGACGTGGCGAGGTAGATATTTTGACTCATCTATCCCAAATCCCGGGCAGCGCAATGCCAATTTGCCCTGAATCATGCTGGAGGTTCGGGGAAAGCCAAAGATCCCATAGTCAGGCTCAAACCACTGACTATCATGACGTAGCTTGTCATGCAAGGCAGTGACTTAGCCCACTACGCCAAGCAGACCCCTGAAATCATTAATTTGACAGTGCAGCCTATTAAAGGGGTGTAATCCTACAGCACCCCACCCCCAAAATAATTTATTTATTTATTTGTATGAACTATTTATATCATAACTTCACTACTATACATAGTCATTAAAACAGCTATTTCAGAAAAATGGTTCCCTGAAAATTGTCTAAGGGCACTTCCTGCTCAATAAAATGTATTGACCACAATAATAATAATGACAAATTAGGCCTTCCCCATACTACATGTTCATGCTCTCTGATCAAGCTCAGCACCCTGCTATGTCCCTGCCAAAATACTCAGGGCCCTCCCCAGAGCTCGATAAAAATTCTAACACCCTCCCACCATTTTTGACCAGTACCACTGCAAAGCAATGATAGAACCCTTAGCTAGATGAGAGAATCCAGGGGTTTATAGTTTTAACACGTCTACTTCTCTTTTAAGTGCAGATTGGTTTACCTGACAATTGGCACATGCACAATTGGCACATACCCAGAAAGGCTCTCTTGTCAATAATAATGTAGATTACAATGAAATAAATGATGAAATCAAAACACAGAGTCCAATATTTGACTAAAACAAAACAGGAAACTCCAGACAGACTAAAAGCATTAGCGAAAAGACATGACTTTAATATCTTAAAATACTTTCACATTTACTGCAATGTTGATGACAGTACATGTTATCCACAGCCAAGTTGTAGTAGTGTATGACCCAGTTGCAATTGCAGCATGAATTACAAGAAGAAAATAAACATCATTCATCGTTGTAAATTTTAAATAAAATGAGAAATAATGGTTTGGCAATGTCATCGCTGACAACTGTATTGTGTCTGAGGTCAATGTGTGGGCTGACAGTCAATCATCGGAGCACAACAAATCTGTAAATTGTTATAAATTATTTACAAACAGAAAACTGAAAATGATTGATTGCATACATATTCACCCTATTTAGTCAATATTAGGTAGAGGTACCTTTGGCACAAACTAGAGTTATGAGTTTACTGTATGTGGATAACCTAGCTGTCACGATGGCCTGGACTGGCTAGGGCTGTCGTGGCAGAACCTGTATATGGTGTTGGACTATTTGTTAAGTGTCTTTAGTTTAATTATTTACATTGTGTATTATTTGTACTGTATTGTTTTTTGTTATGCACCGGCCTCTGGGCACTGTAAGCAGAAGCGTCATGCACCTATTTTTTTTTAAGGGGGCACAGTGTGCACAACACACGCAAACATGTGCCCACAAATACAGATATTAATAAGAAAATCCACTTGGCTCAAAAATCTGAGGGGGCATTCTCTGCACTCTCCATTCATTAAACATCAAGAACGCTCCTCCTTGCTTTGTTCTCCACTCCACTCCTCATCATCCACCAACACATCTCTGACTTGCAATTATAGTAGAATTTAAGACTCAAATTAGGAACTTAAGACTCAAAAAAGCATATGGAAAAAAAATGTAAAAAATATTTATTGACATTATGGCTTCTATGTTCATGTAGGAAGCATAGGGCCTGTATTGCACTGCTTGTTTGCTTCTAAAGCTAAGCAGGGTTGGGCCTGGTTAGTCCCTGGATGGGAGACCAATGCTCCTTGAAGTGGTGTTGGAGGGCCAGTAGGGGGCACTCTTCCCTCTGGTCTAAATATTATTCCCAATGCCTCAGGGCAGTGATGGGGATATCTCCCCTGCTTGGGGTGCTGTCTTTTGGATGAGACGTTAAACAGGTGTCTTGATTCTCTGTGGTTACTAAAGATCCCATGGCACTATTTGAGTAGGGGTGTTAACCCCGGTGTCCTGGACTAATTTCCAATCTGGCTTTAATATCGTCATGGCAACCTAAACATCCATCTCTCAATTGGCTCATTAATTCCCCTCCTTTTCCCCAGGCCATTGCTGCAAATGAGAAAATGTTCTCAATCAACTTGCCTGGCAAAATAAAGGTAAACTAACTACCAATTAATTCCAGTTCTTGGTTTGAAAGGGATATTTAAATAATTGTCAATCAGATATCGCATTAATTGCAATGTATTTACAGTATGTGCATGTGACAGACAAAATAAATTGTTCAAGTACCATTAAGTTAGATGGGTACCTCTGGTGAACAGCATTTTTCAACTCTTTCCATGCTTTGACTGAGCCACACAAAAACATGAACTTTTTTGTTTTTAAGCCACTTAAGCGTGACTTTGACTCTACAGTATGTTTGCCCCAGCAGGTCTCACAGGCATTTTTGCAGAATTTCTCTGTACTCTGCTGCATCCATTTTGCCCTATCCACAAGATTATCAGGCAGAGAAGCATCCCCATATCATGATACTGCTAACATCATGCTTCATGGTAGGGATGTTTTTCTCATAATGTGTGGTGTTACGCTTGAGACAAACATTAAGGCAAGGAAGCACTATTTTGGTCTGAACAGTCTATATACATCTTTTCCCACTTGGTGTCACAGTCTCCCACAATCTGTAATCAAGGATTGACATTCTTTCCCAACAAGCTTTCTTTTACCCACTCCGCCATAAAGGCAACTTTTGTGAAACTATTGTTGGAAGGCATTTGTTGCAGTATGCACAGTATTTCCCATCTCAACTTGTCGTAGGCATCTTGGTGGCCTCCCTGACCAGTGGCCGTCTTTCTCCAATAGTCACTTTTGAGGACAGATTCACAGTTGAGCCATATTCTATCCATTTCCAGTCTATTAAACTTGATTGTAATAGACTTGACTCCAGGGGATATTCAGTGACTTGGAATTGTTCTTTCATCCTACCCCTGACTTGTGCTTCTAAAGAACCTCCAGATGTGCTTTGAATGTTTGTTCATCGTCTTTTGTTAGAAATTGTACTTAATGGACCATTCCAAAGTAAATCTATTTCATAATATAGTATTTATAAACTATAAACGTTAACATAGATGATTTATGGCATATACAACGCAGTGCCTGGCAAATCTACCCTTAAATAACCGACAGTACTTTTCGCAATTCACTCGACTGCTTCTTTATTGGTCTTCACTGTAAAGTCCAGAATTCAAAGCAAAGTTAGTGCCCACAGCCTAGCGAGTCGCTTCCATCAACATCTAATGTAGCCTAATGCCTGTGGGTGTTAGCTAGCCAGTATTCTTCAAAACTCGTAACATTCACAACATGTCCAGGCACTCAGTAGGATGCAAAAGTTAAAAAAATCGGCCCACGGGCCATCAGGGTGTTGGTAACGAACAGACAGAATCAAGCCATACACATAGTTGCACTGATTTCAGGTGTGCCACTCTGGCACTTGCAACACACCTTTTTGGCCACTAGAGGCAATAGTTCAGATCATGCCTTCTGCCGGAAATTATAACATACCTGTACAAATACAAGACCAAATTGAAGTGCGAGATCTCCAAGTGGAAACATAGAAATTATATTTATATATTTTATTATTATTATACATTTAGTGTACATAATATATATATAAAGTCAATAAATTAGTTACACATCATAATTCTAAATTCATAGTCAAGACAGTTCTAGGACAGACTAAGTAGTATATAAAGATGACAATTGGATCTATTACATTCAAATACTCGTCATCATTTACAAACGACAAAACACTGTCCCTATTGAGACATAGCGATAAAAAAAAAAGGTGAAAGGTCAAAATCTTAATTGAGACCTGGATGGCTAGTGATCCTCAAGGAATAGATCCAATGTCTCCCTCTGTTTAATGCGTTTGATTATATCCCCACCCCTGGCATCAATGCGAATAGCCTCAATGCCCACTACTCATAGGATTGAATCCCTCACATGTTTTCCGACCATATAATGTCTGGCAATTGGATAATTAATATTTCCAATTCGGATGGAATACCTATGCTCAGCTACCCTGTCCCTTAGTCTCCTTTTAGTGAGGCTTACGTAGAAGCAGCCACAAGTACACTCTAATCGATAGACAACATGAGTGGTAGAAACATTGTAGATTTTATTATTGTAAACATCCATAAATGTTTTAACCATATTCTCACAATAATTACAATTACCACAAGGAATGTTTCCCTTGGGTTGACACAGTTTTACATTTAGGAGCAGGGATGTCACAAAATCATTCAGGAGCTACTTGCCCTATCTTTCTTCAGTAGGTACAGATTGAACAATAATCTGTCAGTGAATATTTTTTGAAAAATTGCAATTCACACACAAAATGCATCAACACAAGGTATACTGTATGCTAGCAAGCCAGCTAGCTATTCAGCTACTACCAGTAACTTGACTGATAATATTGGTCAGTATGTCAATATTTAGAACTCAATAAACAGCTAGCTATATCACCTACCTCCAGTTCATACAGACAGAGCAATATTCCGTCAATTATTATTTTTGATTTTATGTTGTGTTCTTCCAAGTAGATACACAAAAAATAAGGGCTTATTACCCGGTCGAATGTCTTCATCTTGAGCTAGCTAATTATATTTACTGTACCTTGATCAATGGTGAGTAGCTTTTGTTGTCCCAGAAATAACCTCAAAACGGGGCAGATGTGGTAGTGCCCAGCTTTAGTAACTACACAAATGCAAAGAAAACTAGTGCTATTATGCGCTGCATAACAGTGACATCCCATGCTAGATCATTCATTGTATCCTAGCCAGTTTAGCTAGTTAGCTCTCCAACCGTGACAGCCAACTCAGCTTATCTAATCAGGCTGTGTTGTGAACACAATCTAACGAAAGGCATCTGCGGTACAGGAGCTAATAGTCCCAATCCAGCATCAGTCAGTCAAGTGTAACCTAATATTAGCTAACCGCATTAGGTATTTAATTTTGTCTTCCATCAATGGCGTCATATAACCTTTGATTGCTCTGGTTGCTCTAAGTTCCAGGGAACCGCCAAATATAACGTGAATAAAGTTTTAATATTTTTAACAACACAGTACTTTGTCAGTGAACATATTTTTATGACGATAACAAAACCCAAGATCCCACGCTACTTCCCGACGTCATCCAAGTACATCTTTTGCTATTGTTTTGATTGAGAGACCCCTAGTGGCCAAAAACTACATATTGTATGTTTAACCATAAATTATACAATGATATTTGTCATCAAACATAATTGTGTGTTGCAAAGCATCCCTGTCTTTTTTTCTGTAAATGGCCCTAATTTATAAAATAGACAGGATATATATATATGGGTGATGGGCTCAGTGGTTAGGGAGTCAGACTTGTAATCGAAGGTTGACAGCTCGATTCCTGACTGGGGCAAATATTGTGTTGCCCTTGAGCAAAGCACTTGAGCTAAATTGCTCCAGGTGATGTCCCTGTAAGATAGCCAGGAAGTGTAACAAACAACAGACTATAACTTAATTGCAGTGCAAATTTCATAATTCTCAACACAGAGATTGCTTTTCAGGGAGGGAAATAATAAATAATAAATAAATAATTTTCTTCACAATACCAGTCAGTTTGTTTAAAATGTAGTTTAGTTTAAAATGGCAAATCCGTAACCTACAGTGTCCACGTGGCCTAGTGGGCTAAGTTGCTGCCTTGCAGGACAAGCTAGGTCATGATAGTCAATGATTCAAGCCTGAGTATGGCTTCTTTGCCCAGAACCCCCAGCACAAGGCAGAGCAAATTGGCATATCGCTCCCCGGGATTTGGGGTGAATAAATTGTATTATCTACCTTGCTACGGTGCTCTATAGCAACTCCTTGTGTACAGATCAGGCACCTGTAAGTTCAATTGTAGAAGTATAGTTGGTGAGTTTAATCATCCCACGCATGGTCTGACATACGTGTTGAAAGAGCAATGTGAAAAGAATTGGCCAGCTCTGCGACATGTGGTTAAATGGACAGAGGGAGCATCCTTCACAATCCCACATTTGTCCAGGCAGCGTTAGTGGGAATTGTACAAGACCAATTGGGAGGGGAGGAAAATATTTCCTTCTTCCTTGATTTGCTAAGAAATAGACAAGTAAAATCATTATTAATTAGCTTCAAACAATGTATTGAGTGAACTCCATTGCAAATGTAGGTTTGCTCTGGTTAAAGGTACAATATGTAATATCAATCAAAACAATAACAAAATACATACTTTGCATTGAAAGAAAACATCACTATACATATATTATATATATTTCTTAGTTGTGTACTTACATTATCCTAAATGTTTCCACCAACTTTCAAATCCAGATCAATTTGTAATTTAATTTGAAGACACGGGACGTTTCTTTTTGTCGCCCGTTAATGACGTCATATAATATAGTTGTTCTAAGTTCCAGGGAGCCGCCAAATATAACGTGAATAAAGTTATAATATTTTTAACAATACATTACTTTGTCAGTGAACATTTTTTCTGCCGGAGACGCTAGATTGGAAGGTTGTCAATGACGACGATAACAAAACCCATGATCCCACGCATCTTCCCGACGTCATCCAAGTACA